>JAVSCE010017570.1:0-16377 GCA_032199065.1 Smutsia gigantea
GTTGGCAAGTTGGTGCTGGCTCTGGTTCTTCTCCATGTGGGCCTCTCCACAGGATTGCTTGGGCTTCCTCACAGCATGGTGGCTGCATGCCAAGAGTGAGCACCCAAGAGAGAAGAAATGGAAGCTGCCAGTTACTTAAAGCCTGGGCCTGGAAGCTATCAGTGTCAAGTCTGCCATATTCTATTGGTCAAGCAGTCACAGAGCCCAGGTTCAAGTGGGAGAGGACACCAACCCCTCCTCCCTCTTATCACTCAATGGGAGGTGTGTCAAAGATTCTTGGAGCTGTTTTAAAGTTACCACATAAGAAATTAGAGTACAGGACATCATCTTTTGCTTCATGTCCCACTCCACCTTCATTTCCTTCCACATTTCTTTCCCCCAACCATCAATTATTTGATATCCCAGTAAATTTGTGTGGGTGTGTATAAAAAAAAGGTCACTTACATTTGGGTTTTAAATTACTATTAATTTGTTACAGTTCCAGATTTTAAAATCAAGACTTTCACAAGTCTTTAACTTCCTTTTATTAACCTTGGTATTTTTATATAAAATTAGAGCAATCATCTTCAGAGAGGCCTTTAATTAAAGCTTCATCAAGGCAAGTTCAGTAGACTAAATGCTCTTAAACTGTCCCACCCACTTAGAAGTTTAGCTAAATTAAATTGTAAATTTAACTAAATCATAATTTTTCTAAACATTTGAGACTGCAATACATGTATTGAATTTGTTTTTATGTTCTTTTTAAGCATTCAAATGCCTGAATGGACAAACTTACGACCTTAATAAGCAAAACCTTCCCAAGGACTTAAACATTTATAAATCAAATAAATTAAATTTGTAAATATAGTGAATATCCAGTTGCCTTCAATATTGCAACTCTGCTTTCCAAGTCAAATTTTAACTCCTTTTACCTTGAAATTGCAAGTCTGAAGTCTGTTATACAATTTTAAGTTGGAATCATAAGGCTAACCTGTCTGATTCTCTACTACTCCCAAGTTTTCAAAAACTCTACAAATCAAATCTCATACAGAGACTGTTCCTGAACTTAACCCCAAAATATGGCTTCAGTATATTTGATTGATTTTATCTCCTTATTCAATTCTCAACCTTCCCAAGGTTAAAAGGATGCCCTCTGAGGAATGTGTTTTGCCATCTCAGAAAGATTGAGGTTATTTCAGGTAAGGAAAAATTTGAAGCTTTGGAATAAGCAAAAGAGATTACTGGCTATTCTTCCATAGGAATGCTGGAGCCTAGGGGTAGGTAGGATCGTTGGAACCTACTGGGATGTGACCCTTTGTCTTTGACAAGGCTATTTTACAACTCTATAAGGTGCAGATATCTAGTAGCACTGTGAATACCTCTAGCCTATAGACAAGCAAATAACTTCTATCTGGGGAAGGGACAACCCCCACCCCCACCCCAAAAGCCAGTTTTGCGTCTCTGTGCAGTTATTGCAATATTCCTGATCTATAAATGTTTCTATTCTTGTAATACTCCCTTGAGTCTGTTGTAATATCTCACCCATTCCCTCACTTAATTAATGAGTTAAATAAAATCTTTGACATGAGTTCATTTTGTATGAGAGTCATGATTTTGTCTTCTTTTGAGAATTATCTTTTAACCGTGGTCAGTGGTTCATCACTACACAGATAGTATTTGTGGCCAGCTAGAAATTGGAGGCCAGGATGCAGGATATAGGCCTTACAAATCTTCAGGGAGAATTTGCTCATGCCCCAGACAGACCGGCACAGCCCTTTTGAAGCCTGTTTATAGTTGCTATGACAACTGAAGATCTAAGGCCTTACCCTTCAGGTGGAATTTTTTTTCTCAACTTCAGGTTCCAAGTTCAAGGTAAATGCTACCAGGTTTCTTTTCTAACCACTTCTGTCTCTCCACTCTATCATTTGATTGGAGGAGAGAGATATAGGGAGTTACCACCCATGTTGCATCAACACTTGATTGGATTCAATTAACCTGTTTACCACTTGTGGTTTTTAAATATGTCAACAAATTCTTTGATTCTCCTGCCTTTTTTCAAAAGGTGGAGCCTGATTTTCCTACCCTTAGTTGTGGGCAGTGCTTAGCGACTCACTTCAAATGAATAGAAATGGGACAGTAGTGACTGTGTGTGTCATCCATGAGTAGGATATAAAAGGCATTGTGGCTTCATGGTTGCTATTTGGGGGAAGCCAGCTGCCGTGTCATGGGCACATTCAAGCAGCCCTATGGAGAGAGCCGTGTGTCAAAGAACTGAGGCCTCCTGCCAACAGCCATCTGAATGAGCCATCATAAAAGCACATCCTGCAGCCCCAGTGGAATCCTGAAATGACTGCAGCAGACCTGGCCAACATCTTGACCAGAACCTCATGGGAGTCCCTGAACCACAGCCATTCATCTAAGCTGCTCCTGTTTTCCTGACCCACAGAAACTCTGAGATAATAAATGTTTGTTGTTTTAAGCCACCAAATTGTGGGATGATTTGTTATGCAGCAATAGATAACTCATACATGAGTAAATCTGGCATTTGGACATAGCTCTAAACCATGCTGATAACACTAAACGCATTTCTATTTTGTCCAGATGGGTGTATGTGCCTCTTCCAACCCCCAACGGAAGACACCCACCCATTTTTCTCAACCTTAAGAACCATTTTCTAACAGCCCTGAGGAATAACCTAAATCACATTACTGGGAATAAGAGAAAAAGAGGGAACTAAATATATATGGCAAAATAATGTTTCCAGCAATAACAGTGATGATAAACTAGCAGAAGCAGTAACACAGTTTTAAATAGTTCTTTTGATCACTTTGCTGTTGAAAGTCAGATCTTTGTAAGAATTCATTACCATTTTAACTTACAGAGAGGAACCATTCTTGGAGATAGTCAAAGTGAAACAAAACACACATTCATACTCTACAAGAAGCCACCAAAAGTGTGAAAAGCAAAATTGGGATGATTAAGTTCTAGAGGAGCGAATCTCCCATAGGTATGCCCCAAAGTGCTGCTTCAAGATAAAACAACTTCCTTTCTACGGGCATGATATTTTTCCACAACTGCAATTATAAAACATTTGGACCATGACCTAAATGACTCAGGTTGCTTCCTGTCCCAAGAACAGGGTCTTGATAGTGTAGCTAAGACTGTCCTCCTCCAGAAGAGTAGGTAAACCATGACAGATTCAGATGACTTAATCCCACCCCTTTCTGTGAGTTTAGATGGGAAAAGGGAAGCAGGTTGTGTGTGCATGTGTGCATGTATCTCACATTCTTCTGCAAAGGATTTCAGTAATTTATAATAAAAATGTAATTAACTGATTGAAAAATATAAATAGTAAATAAGAGAATCTGGGATAATCTAAGAATAGAAGGTGGAGACTTTATGAAGGCCAAAGGAGGAATCCGTTTTTTCTAGCAATTTGTCAGCATTCAGTGTTCATTCGCCTGAATAATATTTATTGAACAGCTACTATCAACTAGATGGCAGTGGTACAAAAATATGTAAGACACAGCCCATTGTTAAAGATGCTCCCAGTCCAGTAGAGGGAAACAGGGGCACAAGTTATAATGATGTGCAATAAAGTGTTATAGATGTTTCAGTAAGTCTTTGTAGGGTACTAGGTACATATGCAAACAGAATTGTGTACCCATGTTCACCAAAAGGCAGGGTTCACTGCCCAACTGGAAACCACCCAAACGCCCATCAACAGCAGAATAGGGAAAGAAACCAGTGTCTTCACACAGTGGAATACTATACAGCAGTAGAAAATAAAGAATCTATAATCCCACCTAACAATATGTAGGGATTGCCAAAATATGGTGCTGAGCAGAAGAAGCCAGATGTCAAAAGGCTCATACCATATGATTTCATGTATCTGAAGTTGAAAACCAGGCTAAACTAGCCTTTGCACTTAGACGCCAGGTCAATAGTTACCCTCTGGGGAGGGGGCAGAGTGACTGGGAGGAGGCAACAAGAAGGACCTCTGGGACACGCAGGAGGTTCTGCTTCTCACTCTGGGGGCTGATTGCACACAAGTGCAACAAGTCTCTTCAGTTCACGAAAAGCCATTGAGCGACACACTTACGACACATGCACTTTTCTGTATATGTGCTGTCCTTCTTAAACTGTGTAAGAAAAAACAGCCTCCCTGCAACAGAATGGGTGGGCCAGTAAGGAAGGAGTGGTTCATTAGTCTTAGGGTGGGAAGCTTAGGAAAAACTTCCTGGAGGAGGTGGTTCCAGCCTTGCCTCCCTAGGTAAGTCTGTCTTAGTCTTGGGGGTGAATGCAGGAAGGTATTCCAAGAGGGCAGAAATGCAAAAGCAGGCCCAGAGAGGCAGGAAGCAGCCTGAGCATTGGGAAATTCTAGGGAACTATGGCAAAATGACAGTAGCTGGGAGAGGGGCCTGCTTCTAGCATGTCTTTATCTTAGAAGCTTTGCTTCCCCCGGCTCACCAGTGTTAACTTGGGAGCTGGAGCTGGAGAGGAGGGGATTACATTTGTGTTTTAAGATCCCTCAGGCAGCAGGGCAGTTTGGGGATGGCAAGAGGCATGACTGAAGGCTGAGAACCTTCTGTGTGGTCCAGGCCGGGCCATGAGGGCCTGACCCACTGGGTCTGGCAATGGAGAAGGGCAGAGAACATGAAGAGACAGCAAGAGATGCTGTTGAGAGGAAATGAGAATGAACATCAGAAATCCAGGAGAAGAATGAAAAGGAGTATTTTTAAAGCGTCTGGTAAAACACATTTAAAAATACAGTATGTTCAGCTGTCTATAAAAGCAGCTTCACTGAATTCTGCAGAAGGACAGAATCAGTCATCAAAGGGACGCCCGATTTCTCTCTAAAATAGGGCTTCTTAACTTGGGATCCGTAGATAGAATTCAGGGGACTTGTGAACTTGGATGAGAAATCTTTTTATTTTTCTTTTCATCAACCTCTAGCCAAAATTTAACATTTCCTTGGGCCGTGCACGTAGGCAGTGATTACAGCTGTATTAGCTGCACAGACGACTTGGTCACCAATCAAAATCACAGGTATTTTCCTATCATATGACAGTTGATGCCTATATCTCAATATATTGATCACACTCATCACTAATTCAAAATTATGGTATCTGTTGGGCCTCTGCTAGGTCTTATTATTTAATTCGTAAATAAAGAGGCACATCCATTAGCGTTCCAGTTATCTACGGTATGTAACAAACTGCCTCACAATTCAGCAGCTGAAAAGAGCAATAATAATTTCTTCAGCTCTTAAACCTGCAGTCTGGGCAGGGCTTGGTGGGTTGTGTTGTCTCTTCTCCGGGCAATGTCAGAGGCCTCAGATGGACGACCCAAATGACTGGGGGGTCCATGGGCATCTCATCTGTCTACCTCTGCACAGTCTCCTTGCCTCCCCATGTCTTTTGCTCAGGTGAGCCCTCTCTAGCATGGCAGCCTCCGTGTAGTGGGACTTCTTACATGGGGGCTCACAGCTCCAAAAACAACAGCCCAGAGAATGAGGAAGAAGCGGCCAGGCTTCTTCTGATCTAGCCTTAGAATTTCCAGAATGTCAAGGAGGTGAAATGGGTGAAGGGGGTCAAAATGTATAAACTTCCAGTTGTGAAATAAAAAAGTCCTGGGATGTCATGTACGGCATGGTGACTGTAGTTAATAATACCGTATTGTATATCTGAAAGCTGTTAAATCTTAAAAATTCTCATCACAAGAAAAAAAATTCTTGTAACTATGTACAAGTGCCAGATCTTAACTAGACTTTCTGTGGTGATCATTTCACAATACATACTAGCATCGAATCATTATGTTGTACACCTGAAACTAATATAATGGTATATGTCAATTGTATCTCATTAAAAAAAAAGTTTCAGAATGTCACTTCTGCCATGCTCTACAAACACTACCAAGATACAAGGGGAGGGGACATAGGCCCCACCTCCCAATGGGGGAAATTTCAAAGAATTCGTGGACACATTTTTTAAACCATTGCAGTTGCTTATGTGTATTTAAAAGCACATATTATTAAAACAATGTATGAGTTGAGATCGTATTGCCTTTTGCACTGTCACAGACCAAAGCTATTTAATTCAACTTCCTGCAAATCTTTGACATTAGTGATTTTGTTGGTGCTGTACTGGGTCTGCTGCCTGACGTAGCTTCCAGAGCATGTTGCCTGCCCTGCTCACTGAGTAGTTTGAGATCCTATGCTTTCTGTGTGGAAATTTGATGCAAAGCTACAAGTACCCACTGCCCAACCATTAGGCTCTCTGTTCCTTTCATGCCTTCTTTTGGTGTGCATTTGTGGCCTCCACAACAGAACCACGGACTGTGTTGCTGGTGAATGCAAGCATTAAAGGGCTTGTCCACGACAGCATCCAATACTTCTGTTGACCGAGAGTAACAATTAAGCCTTGGTTAACTTTCTTTGCGTCTGCAGTGAATGTTTGTGGCCCCCACCCCACGCCACCCAGACACATGTGCTGAAACCGACCCCCTAAGGTGATAGTATCAGGAGGTAGGCCTCTGGGAGGTGAGTAGGTCCTGAGGGCAGAGCCTGTGAAAGGAATTAGTGCCTCGGAGAGCTCCCGGGCCCCTTCTGCCATGTGAGGACACAGTGAAAAGATGGCCGGCTGTGAACCAGGAAGCGGACTCTCACCAGACACCGAATTTGTCAGCGCCTTGATCTGGGACTCCCTAATCTCCAGCGCTGTGAGAAATGAATGTCTGTTTCTAAGCCACCCAGCCTGTGGTACTGTGGACAGCAGCCTGAACAGACTGAGACAGCTTCCTTTCTTCTTCTTTCATTCTTTCTCTCCTTTCTTTCCTTTTCTTTTTTGTGTGTGTGTGTGTGAACCAATTCTGTTAGGTACCTCTCTGCGCACTGCCAACCAGCATTGACTGAGGCCATTTCGCATTAATGAGTCTTCTCCAAACATCGTGCTGTTGTTCGAAATAAAGTCATTGAGAATGTCATCCAAAGTAAGAGATTTTGTTGGGACGCAAATATAAGGCAACTGTCACCAGTCAAATGGATCAATGTGGACTCTTTCTAGAATGGAACACTACATAGCACGGACAGTGGACCAAGTGTGATCACACAGAGCCTCATGGGTGAACCTCACATATTACATGTTCAGTGGAAGAAGCCAGACACAAAAGAGTAACCATGGTCTGCTTCCATTTACATAAAATATAAAAGCCGGTCACAGTAATCATGCTAGAAGGCAACCTAACTACCCTTGGTGGGGAGGTGACAGGAAGGGGGCATGAGGGCCTTCTGGGATGCTGGGCATGTTCTGGTTCTTCCGGATGCTGGTTCCATGCGTGTTGTTCAGTTTCTGAAAATTCAGGTATTCATTAGTTTGTATATTTATGATTTGTGTACTCTTTGGTGTGCTACATTTCAGTAAAACCATTAAGGGAAGTCTTGGGTGCATGGTACTTGGGCAAGAGAGATGCAGAAGGAAGGAGACCATGCCCTCACTGCCTTCCCAGGGCTTTCAGTCTGGCCAGGTGGACAGATAATAAACACACAACTAAATGTGTTTCTATGTAATCATGTGCATGATCTTTATTTAAAAAGAAATGTATGCAGGACAAAGAAGGTCTATAAAGGGGGATAGAGGAGTCAGGCACGGCTTCCCTGGAAAAGCTGAGATTTGCATTTGGATGAGAAAGCTGGGGTGGTGGGGGGTTGTTTCCAGGCAGAGGGATTACATGTGTGAAGGTCTCCAGGGAGAGAGACAGCCAGTATGAGTAAAGAGAAATGGGCGAGAGCTGGACTGAGCGGGCCTTAGGGCCCACTTCTCTGCAGAAACCATAGAAAGCTCTAGAGAGTTGAAAGCAGGAGTGACTGGATGGGGTCTGCCTTTGACAAGACCTCTCAGGAGGCAGAGTGGATGGAGAATGAATGAGACCCAGAGTAGCTGTACTTCAGGCAGCCAGAAGGAGACAGAAGTAGAGTCTTTTAAGAGGGAGAAACCCAGTGTCTTCTGGGATCTGCTCTCTCACTAGACTGCAAACACGAAGAGGCTGGGAATTATCTATTCATCATTGGTATACTTCTGAGATGGTGCCAGACCCATAGTAAGTGCTTAATAAATTATTCCTGAATAAAGTGAATATTAGGGTCCAAGCAGTTCTGTGACATGTACTATGCTCCTACCTCCATCTCTTGCCTCCTGCCTCTCCTCCTAGGCTCTGCATTTGAAAGGCCACTGTCCTTCAAGACCTAGGTGTTTTGTGCCCTCTTCTAGAATGCATCTGTTACAAGTTGAACTGTGTCCTCCCCACATTCATCTGTTGAAGTTCTAAGCCACATTGCCTGAGAATGTGACCACATTTGATAATGGGATCCTTGCAGATGTAACCAGTTAAGAGGAAGTACAACTGGAGTAGAGCAGGCCCTAATCCAATGTGAATGGTGTCATTGCAAAGAGGGGAGATTTGGAAATAGATGCACACAGGGAGAACGCCGTGTGAGCATGAGGGCAGAGATACAGGTGATGCTTCTAGAAGCCAAGGAGCACCAGACTGCCAGCAACCACCAGAAGCTAGGGGAGAGGCCTGGAACAGTCTCCTTCTCTGCACTCAGAAGGAACCAACCCTGCCTGACATCTTGATCCCAGACTTCCATCCTCCAGACCTGTGAGACATAGCAAAGGACCACAGATAATGGCACTTTGTTATGGCAGCCCCAGGATGCTAATAGAGCATCTCACAGCAGGCAGCTCAGAGCTCTGGTCCCCAGGTTTCCAGGGGCCCTTTCTTCACACTCTTTGAAGCAGGTTGTAAAATTCACTGTGGACAGGGGCCTGTCTGTCCTAGTCCTGTACATGAGTCCCTGAGAAAGAAGAGCCATGAGTCCAACAGTGTGTGGTGGCCCTTGCCCGATACCCAGTAATTCACATTTTATTTGGGCCAAGTAAGTGCGCAGAGCCTCAGGAAATAGGCTGTTTGAGGTAGTAGTGTGATGCAGCCATATTTTTCTTTCTTGTAATTAAAAAATGTAATTGACACCCTCCAGAGCTAGAGAAGTAGTACCTTTTTAGCTGTTTTGAAACCAGGCCGTAAAATCCAAGAAAACCAGTTTTTTGTTGTTGTTTTTGTTTAGTTTCGGTGGCACCACGCCTTTCGAGGGAAGAGCTGTCTGCTTCTCAGATTGCCTGATTCAAACGATAGGGAACAGGGGATAGAAAAAGTGGGGGCAGCATGCCGATGGGTAGGCAGGGGCTGGCAGGCAGGAGAATGTAGCATGCTGCCTGGAAGGTCAAAGGTTCTGCATCCAGAATGATTCTGGGTAGTCTAATCAACCGACAAACAGATAAACAAATGAATACATTAAAGTTCACGCATCCCTGCTTTAGGGTTCCCTGAGGGAATGGTGACTGACTCCCCCACCATTTCTCCTTGGTGACTGGCGTGGGGTGCGGGTGCAGTCCAGCACATTCAGGCAGGGCCTGCCCTGACTCAGAAGGAGCACAAAGAAAACTCTCTCCAGCCCCAAGGGTCTTACAATTTAGTGACAGGACAGGTAGACTGCCCAGGATCCAAGCTGGTGAGCTTTGACAGAGGGGCCATTGTGTGCAGACTGTTAAGGACACTCAGTATTCAGGTGGGCGCAAAAAACCTTGATGCTGTCCTCAAGGAACTTGTGCCACCCCAGGGCAGAAATACAGTGTGGCTGTCCTGTTTCTGGGACCAGAAAAGAAATGAGCCCCTGCTCATTCCCTGAAAGTTTCCATTTAAGCAAGGAATTTTGTTGGTGACTTACGTTTTATCTCATTTTGTTTTATTTCTCTTTAGAACTGTGAGGTTGGAGGTGGGGGTTTCTGAAAGAGCTACAGGAAGGGCAGGTGTGGGAGTGAAGTCACACCTCTGGGAGGTGGAAGGATCTGGAAAGCTTGTTTCGGAAGGGTCTGTGGTAGTGGTCTGACAGGAATTGGAAGCGGGAGTCCTGGAGGCTCTGGACTCTGAGGGGTGATTTTGAGGCCACTCAGTCTTGTTGCTGGGCCCTGAATGGCCTAGGCTCTGGCCTTGGGCCTGAGGGAATGAGAAGAACGGTTCTAAGGTACATTGCAGCCAAACACAGGTTGATTTTGGGGGTGACCCGGAGGCCCTCAGATAAGGAAGAGCTATGAATGGAAGTTGACAGGTGGGACTGCTGGAGTTGTAAGTGGGGAGAGGTGCCTGGGTCTCAGCAGAGAGGGCGGGCTGAGCTAAGGACTGCAAAACATCACATGGCCTCAGCCAGGGACAGGCCGGAGTTGGAAATGAGAAAGTGGGATGAGACTAGACCTAGTATGTGGAAAATGGCATTCTTCCAGTCTCCAGAGAGTTCCTTGAGGTGAGACTGAGGGCCTCACCTAAGGGCTACTGGGCACCCAGTCTTCCCAGAACAGTCACCCCTTTTACCCCCAACAAGCAAGGCAAGGCTGGGCAGTCTGATATTAGGTCGGAGACACACAGTGAGCCAAAGGCAGGGCCTAACCAGTAGAAATAAGCCTGACAAAAGTTTAGAAGCAAAGTCAAGAGGGTAGGGCCAGTTGTTGGAGATCTGGGGGGAGAGTACAAGCCAGAAGCCAAGGAAAGGGAAAATCAGAGGAAGGAAGGAATTTGAGGAAAGGAGGAAGTTTCTAGAAGACTTAGGTGAAAGCAGTAAAATCATTAGAGTCCAAGAGGCCTAAGGTGAGGCCACTTTTTAAAGAAGGGACTTTGGGGACTTGTGAGTTTTCAGGCCTCACCACATGTCCTTGGCCTCCAGTCCAGGTTGTGGCTATGTCTAATATTTATACCTCCTGCAAAATCTAGTAAATGGAAAATGTCAGGGTGGTAGTAGTGGGTGACTGTGGGGACATGATCTAGAACTCAGGGAACTGACATTCTTAAAGTGAGAAGAGGACTTTGATGCATTGCAGACACTAGGTCGTCTGTCCTGAGAGTGTCCCAGAGCCTGGGTTTGGCTGATTGCATCCATCCGTCATGCTGGTGTTGACCTTGTTCTCCTGACCTCAGTACTTCTGGCAAACTAGAGTGAGAGCTTTATCAGGTTTGCATTAGAATTTTGTTGTTTGGTTTTTTTTCTTTTTGGCAAGACTGTCATAGATACTGTTGTGTTCCATGACATAGACATTGTCTCTTTCTGTGATGTTGGTGGCGTTTGATGACCATTTTCTAGACTCCTAGTTCAAGGACTGGCTGCCAAATGGTAATATTCTAATTCTATCATCTATTCTTCGTATATTAGCTAGGATACTTCTATAAAGTAAAAAGTCAACTGGTTAGTATCCTAAATAAATGAAAAATGAATACTTGATTCTTTCCCTTTATCATCCAGTCTTCAAAATAAGGTTTGCCCTCAGGTGTCCTACAAAATGACAAATGGGGCTTCTCTCGCTCTCTATTTTAGTGGCATTGTGAGCTCATGAAATTGAGCATATACAGTGTGTTTCAGTCCATTGTGGTTCTTCCTGTTGTTCAAATTGTCCCATCTTTCACTGTTCGTAGCGTCTTCAAGTTGTTTCTGGAGCCCTTTTGACAAAGCCCATGTCAAACTTTGAAAGTTCCCTTGCTTTCTAGTATAAGATGTTCCAGACTCGGCTTGGACTTCTCCTGCCCCGAATCTGGAATCTGCCAGTTCTCCAAAAACCCTGATTCTTTTCAGTGGAAAATGGTTTGTAGAGGCCACAATTTGGGCACAAGTGTTTTTAAAAGGGCACAGGGTACCCAGAGTCAAGGCTGCATTTTCCAACCTCCCTTGCAGCTAGTTATGATCACATGACTAAGTTCTGGTCAGTGGGACATAAATGGAGCTGTTGGAGACGACTTCTTGGGAATGTCTTAAAGGAGGAGGCTATGCCTTTTGGATACCTTCTTCCTCCCTGCTATCTGGAAGGTGGATATGATGGCCAGACCTCCAGTAGCCTTATCAAACCATGAGGTGAAAGCAATATATGGAGAGAGGCAGAGCCAAGAGGTGGTATGCCAACATGGCGCTGCTTGTCTCTAGACCTCCCAGATGTGAATGAGATTTAAACTTCTATCTTATTTAAGCCCCTATTCATTTATTCATGTGTTATTTTTGTTGCTCACTTTTTTGTTTTCGGACCTCAAATCCAAATCTGTTCCTAACTGGTTCAGCAGGGTGTTGATTAAATAAATCCTAGCACAGTAAAGTAACAATTAACCATCAAAAATAATAACAGAGAAGTATACTTATTAACACTGAAAGCTGTTCACAATATATTAAGTTTTAAAGCTACTTATAAAACACTTATATGATATGAGAAAATGAAACAAAACAGATAAATGCACAGAAAAGGGAGATTGAAAGGTTAGTCATCAAAACCTTGCCTCCCCGCCACCATGGGCATGCAGTTCATTTTTGTAATAAAAAATTTAAAATTTTAAATTAAAATAATTTTTTAAGTTCATGTACTACACTGGATTCACTTATTTATTTACCAGGAAATTAACCAAGACCCCAGGCTTAATGGCCTCACTGCACTATTTCTCTGGGGAGCATCTGAGGCAGTGAAACGGTCTCTTTGCCCCTACACAGGGGTGAATCATCCAGACAAAGCACAGTTCTGGACATTTTTATTCCATATTTCCTTGTGAGTGAAAAAAGTTTCCCTGGATTCACACCAGCATTTCCAACCTGGTGGGCCTGGGGCCTAACCGAGATGGTTTTGTTTGGCCTATGCAACGTTTCATCAGTGTCATGAACGACTGTGAGAGTGCATATAAAAATTCAGACTACTGGCTTCTTTTCTGAAAAGTCAGAAGACCTGGCAACCTTGAGTCCCTTTGCAGGGATGGGCTGCTGCTGTTCAGCTTCTGCAGCCGCTGCCACTCTTGGGGGTAATCCCAAGACAGGTGCCTGGGAGCACCAGGCCAAACTGCTCCTTTACACTGTTTTGTGAAACATAAACTCCTCTGCAGGCATTTCAGTGGGTTCCTTGGTTCACACCAACTGAATGGTTTCTGGTCTGTAAAGATTTGGAGCATGTGTGGAGCAGAGGGGGTGTGATGGCTTTTAAACATGCTTCCAAATTTTTTGACACTCTTCCCACAAAAAATGGAGTCTAAGCTATTTCTTCTTGAATACAGCCTGGCCTCAGTTACTCGCTTCTAACAAATAGAATGTGGTAAGAGTGACAATGTGTGACTTTCAAAGGTAGGTCATAAAAGGAAATATAGCTTCTGAGAGGTCCCTGATTTTAAGGGATGTTTGCCCTTGGAGCCCAGCCAAACAAGTTTCTTTTTGACATCTTTATTGAAATATAATTCACATACCATGAAATTCACTAATTTTAAGTGTATAATTCCATGGTTTTAGTATATTCACAGAGTTGTACAATCATCGGCACAATCAATTTAGAACATTTCCCCAAAAAGCCACATACTCCCCTCCCTCCTCTCTCCCCCACCCCCTGACAATCACTAATCTTCTTTCTGTCTCTATGGATTTGCCTGTCTGGACATTTCATATACATGGAATGATATCATATGTGGCCTTTGTGTCTGGTTTCCTTCTTTTTACATGTTTTCAAGCTTCATCCATTTTGTAGTAGGCATTAGTACTTCATTCCTTTTTATTACCAAAGGGTATGCCATTGTGTGGATATACCACATTTTCACATTTATCCTTTCGTCATTTGATGAACATTTGGCTTCTATCTGCTTTTTGGTTCTTATGAATAACCCTGCTATGAACATTCATGTACATGTTTTTCTGTGGGCATATGTTTTCATATCTCTTGGGTGTATATACCTAGAAGTGGAATTGCTGGAGCATACAGAAAATTCTCTATTTAACATTTTGAAATACTGCCAAACTGGTTACATCATTTTAACTCCCACCAGCGATGTACAAGTGTTCCAGTTTTTCTATATTCTCACCAACACTTGTTATTATTTATCTTTTCATCAGAGCCATCCTAATGGGTGTGAATCTCATTATAGTTCGGATTTGCATCATTTTTTTGGTGGTTAATAATTTTGAACATATTTTCTTGTGCTTATTGGCCATTCATGTGTCTTCTTTGGGGAAATGTCTATTCAATCCTTTACTAATTTTTAATTGTTTTTAATTGGGTAATTTAATTTGTCTTTTTATTAATTGGGTTGTAAGAGTCCTTTATACATTCTGAATATGAGTCCCTTACCAGCTACATGATTTGAAAATATCTTCTCCCAGTCTGAATTGTCTTTTCTTGATGGTATCAATTTTAGCACCAAATTTTTAATTTTGAAAAAGCCCTATTTATTTTTTCTTTGGTTGCTCATGCTTGTGGTGTCATATCTAAAAAACCATTGCCTAACCAAGATTTCCTACTATGTTTTCTCCTAAGACTTTTATAGTTTAGATTCTTGCATTTAGGTCATTGCTCCATTTTGAGTTAGTTTTGGTGTACAGAGTGAGTTAGGGGTCCAACTTCATGCTTTGTGTGTGGATCCATTTTTCCCATCATCCTTTGCTAAAAAGACTGTCCCTTCCTCATTAAATAGTCTTGGCAGTCTTGGCAAAAGTCAATTGGCTATGTGAGGATTTATTTCTGGGTTCTCTATTCTATTCTACTGCATTGGTTTATATGTGTGTCGTTATGTCAGTATACACCATGATGTTTTGGGGAGACTTAAAAAAAAAATTTTAACCAGTCCTCTATTAATGGTCATATGGGCTGTTTCCAATCTTTTGCTATTACAAAAAGTGCTTCAAAGTATGGCTTTCTGCATACATCTTCTCAATATGTTTTGTAGTACAAAAGTCTGCTTTCTCTACATTGTGTAAAAGGATTATAAGAAAAATCTTGACTAGATGTAGAAAGTTATAGATTGACAGAAAAAAATAGACATTTGCCTCAAACTGTAAATGACGAGTCTAAAAAGAAGCAATGATGTGTTCAAATTTTGCCAAAGTTCATTCAATTTTGATGGGTTTCTTCTACAGTCTGTGTGATCTGTCTGCATGGTGAAAATTCCAGATCCCATCAAAATAGTTTTCTGTGTTTTGTGCTTACTTTCTCAAGCCTTTGATCATTAAGCAACAAAAGAATAAAGTTCCTCATCTCTTTCAATTGCTACATTCTTGTTTTTCAGAATATTGTATTATCATTTTGATTAATATAGGTTGCCAATTTATTGTCTCTCAGGCATAGCAGATCCTGTCTTAATAGTTGATCTAAAATATAAAGTACCCTCATAACTTTTGATTTGCTTTCTCCTAATAAAATCCTAGATTCAGAAAAATTAAAATTTCAGGATTTTCTTTACACCTAAATAACTTTGAAATTTCCCAGAATACCCCTTAAAATTCATGAAGATTTGTTCGTTTGCCTTATAAAAGAAATAATGGCCAAAATAATTGTTTTCTTAATATGTTCTGTGTTTCTCAATTAGTTCAACACTCAGGTAAGAACTGATCAAAACAATGATCAAATTAAAGGGTAAATTTTATAGATACAATATTGCTCACATATGTGTTTCTGAGATCGAATGAATTGGAAGGCCCTGGAGATTTGTCAGTGCTCTCACTGTCCACAGGATGTTTTTGCCCGCGAGAAAACAGTGATCAAATTCTTATGAAAAATTATGTACTGCACTCAACAAAGACTTTTACTGTCTTCAGTTTTGAAATTGTTGGTTATCACAACAAAGTAACCACCATCATTTAGTCCCACTGACAAATGATTTCTGTTATCTTCTGATGTTTGCCAAAAGGCTCACAGGTTAAAATTTTAATCTTCAATATAGAAGGACAATTGCAAAATTTCATGGAAAGGACTGTGTCATGTACTTTTAATCATTGATATTCCAACAAATAGGCTCATGAGTAACAACAACTTCAGAGCATAAAGATAACATTGCTTGCCCAATGGTCAGATACATGTAGGAACGAGATGGGATTTCCAGGACTCTTCAGTTCAGAAGAAGATGACTTTAAGAAGGCAGCCTGATGAGCCAGAATACAGCAGAACAAGAAATAAATGCATAAAATTAAATGAACTGATGAAGGAAACTGAATTGTGATTATTTGGTCTGGAATACTGAGATCATTTATTTATTGTCTATTTTCTGAGCTTGTATGAAGAAGTCTTTTATTTTACTTGATAATTTATCTCTCTCTAACTCTCAACATTAAGTGAAACATTTTAAAACTGGATTCTTTCAGTGTTTCCTTCAGAATTTAGAACCAAATAGCTTTACTAAGTCTCCATACCTTCTATGGAAATAAAGTTAATTGCATAGAGTCAATAAGAAGCTGTCTTCTTTTATCCAGGTATCAAATTCTTATAAAAAAAATTATGTATTGTATCCCAACAGAGAATTTCACTGTCTTCAATTCTGATATTGCCATATAAGGTCATACTTAAGAGTCACATT
>JAVSCE010017571.1:0-240683 GCA_032199065.1 Smutsia gigantea
TCTCTCTTCTTCCTCTGGTACTCCTATAATGCGAATATTGTTCCGTTTGGATTGGTCACACAGTTCTCTTAATATTCTTTCATTCCTAGAAATCCTTTTATCTCTCTCTGCCTTAGCTGCTCTGTACTCCTGTTCTCTGTTTTCTATTCCATTAACAGTCTCTTGCATCTCATCCATTCTGCTGTTAAGCCCGTCGATCTTGTCTGATTTCTGTATTGTCTTTCCTCAGTTCCCTCACTTCCTCCCTCAGCTCTTGCACATTTCTCTGTAGGTCCATCAGCATGGTTATGACTTTTATTCTGAATTCTTTTTCAGGGAGGGTGTGCATTTCCATCCCTTCAGACTCCCTCTCTGGGGTTGTCTGGTTCATTTTGGTCTGAACCATATTCCTCTGTCTTTTCATGGCTATATAATTGGTCACTGATAGTTGCCACGTATGTCAGCTGGGCTCTTTAAGACTTTAAAAAGAGAAGAAAAAAAAAGAGAAAAAAAAGAAGAAAGAAAGAAAGAAAAATAATAAAAAAGAAAGAAAAGAAAAAACAAAAACAAACAAAAAAAAACGCCCACCGGACGTAGATTCTGTGGGAATGCTGTAGGTGGCGCTAATGCCCCACTATTCCACAGCTGTGGCTGCACCGCTCTGCAGGGCCCTTTATCACTCTGGCAGGGGTGGGAACGAATAGGAGGCTGTTGATCTCAGTGAGAAGTGTTAAGTATGGCTACGCTTCCTCTTTCGCCAGCTAAGGCGTCTGAAACTCCCCAGGACTCCCAGCCTGCTGGGCTGAGTGTGCTGGGGCGATCCTGCTCCTCCGCTGGGCTCCTGTCTCTTTAAGACCGCTGAAGAAAGCGCGCGCTTTTTTTTTTTTTTCCTTTCCGGGAGCCGGCTGCAAGCCGCCTGGCACGTTCCCCGCTCAGATCCTGCCCCTCTGTCTCTCCAATCTCCGCTGCACAGCGCAATGTGGGTCAGCGCTCCCCGCGCAGATCACCGGGGCTGGCTACTTCGCGGGGTGTACTTCCACTCCCTCCCGGCTCTGAATCCTCTTCTCCCGCTGGTGCGCTGGGGTGGGGGAGGGCTCGGGTCCCGCCGGGTCGCGGCTCCGTATCTTACCCGCCTCTTGGGGTGCCGAGTCCTCTCGGGTTTAGCTACACGCTGTGCGCTTTCCTGTGTATTCTCGTCTCTCTTTTAGGAATAGATGTATTTTCTGTGTTTTCGTAGATAAATATAGTGTTGGGAGGAGATTTCTGCCGCCCTGCTCACACCGCCATCTTCCCGGAGTACTAGAGGATTTTAAAGAGAAACAAAAACACTGTTGGGTGACACAGCTGATGACATTAACAACTGAAAATAAACTGTATGAAAAGAGGAGGTAGGATATGGTTTAGGGCTTATCATGGTCCGTCTTCCTATTTCTAGGTCTTTCTAAAATGTGAAAATTGGCAATTTGGTGATGCTTCTAGTGTCCCATCTGCTGCCGAGCGCCCTTGTCGTGTGGCAGCTGCAAGTGAGTCACTGGCCAAGCGAGAAAGCCAGAGCCTGACTGCTCTCCCCTTCCCCGGGTTTACCTTTAAGTCTGGCTGCCTGGACTCATGAGTCTGTCTCAGGGCATGTAACAGTAGTCTTAGGAAATTTCCTCCTAAATTCTGGAATGATAAATGGGATGTTGGAATTCCAATTTAAAAAGAGATACCACATATGATTCCAGTCATTAATGTTAAAAACTTAATTATTAACTTTAATTTTGAATATCCAACCTTTCAGGGGGAAAAAACCTTCTAGTTGTACGATAGGTATTTCTCTGACTCACGAGGCTCAGACTCCAGTGCGACCCGGAGCACATGTGGACACATAAGTGAGCAGAGGTGTGAGAAAAAGCCAACATGGAAAAATGTACAGGTACATAGAAGAGGCAGTCATGTTGTCTGGAAGCCTCCCCATTTCTGTGTCGTCCACAGCGTGTGCATGTGCATGTCAACTGTGTAGTGTAGAACTTTTATTGTTGTTTTTAAGCCTGTCTGGGAAAGAGAGAAGAGGAGCTGGGCCCCACCTCAGAAGGCTGGCTGGTCACCTCAGTGCGTGCCCACAAGGAGTCCATCCATGCCGTCCAGGTGCTGAGCTTCCGCCAAGGACAGGGCCTCCTCAGGGAAGACTCACACTGTTCTAGCTCACACAGGCTGTGAATGAGCCCAGAACACCACTGACTGATGCCTAGCAAGAACTATAACACAGCAAGATGCTCCTATAGAGACTAAAGGTGTGTTCTCTTTGTAAGTCCCCTGACCTGCCCAGAGTTGTGATATTGCCATTCTGGAATCACAGCAGCCCTGGGCAGATGTGCTGACTCCTGGGAATCAGGAAGTGTTGACTAGAACTCATGGTGCATATTCTGTGGATGTAGAGATGGTCTGGCGCCATTATGAGAGGAAGCAGTGCTTCCAGGGGAATGAGGTTCCACAGAAAGATGAGGAGCTGCTACACAGCTTCTTGTCTGTGTGTAGGATTGGGCCACCCCAGTATCAAGTATCTGAGGAAATGTGAGCAGCAACTGAGTGAGTGTAGTCTGTGGAGGTGAATCCATGCTTTAGTGGGGGCTGCCATGCCAGTCGTGTGTCCTTTCCCCTCATACATACCATAATCTGAGAGTAATTCCTTATTTCAAAAATAAACAGTGGATCCCTATTGGTGTTTTTACCTTGGCTTTCATGAAAAACTCCTTTTACTTCCAAGACCTCCCCAAAGTCATTTTCAAGGATGAAACTGTGACACAGCGTCCCCTGGGTGCGAGCAGGAGTCCTAGCTGGTGGTAGGACTTTTCTGACTCCTCAGCGTGTCTCTTCA
Organism: Smutsia gigantea; assembly: GCA_032199065.1. Classification (NCBI taxonomy): domain Eukaryota; kingdom Metazoa; phylum Chordata; class Mammalia; order Pholidota; family Manidae; genus Smutsia; species Smutsia gigantea. The sequence continues at coordinate 2,837 of JAVSCE010017571.1, forward strand.
AGCAGAAGTCCTCGGGCAGCCAAGGCTGAAGAAGCTGCGCCACCCTGACTGGAGCTCAGGGGACAGATGAGAGGACCAGGTGTTTCCAGCAGCCTATTGCCACGTGTGCAGAAATGGACTCCCCGTTGTGTCTCTCCCGTTCCGGTGACTGGAGGGTCTCATTAGCCTGTGCATGCTAACAGCTTTCTTTAGGGATGGTGAGGTCTTTGGGGATGCGGAGTCTGGAGAGAAACTGGAAAGGCTGCAGGATCCATGGAATGCAGCTTGAATTCATCCCTCCCTCCTCGGGCAGTTCCAGCTGCCTGTGCTGCTTCTTTGTAGTCAGTTGGTATTTTTCCTGAAAGTCCTGACAACAGGACATTTTGACTTCATTATTAAGAATGTGGACCCAGATGTGTGTTAAAGGGGGAAAGGTGAATACAGACAGGGAGTTGGGAAAGAATAACTATATAACAAATATGCTAACTTGAACAGAAAGGGAGTGGTCAGCAGATACATCAAGCTGTCAGGGAGGCACGCAGGCCTCCTACCAGTAGAGCCCCTAGGGCCCCTCTGTCTCTGTCTCTTATCCTGTGCACACACTCTTTCCTTTCCACCAGCCCCAGGAGCTTTTTAAGGAGCCGCCCTTTTTAAAGTGCTACTTCCTTTCCAAGGTTCTTTTATCTGCTTCTTTTATCACGGATGCTGGAGTTCATCCTCTCTGTTGCCTCCACAAAGAGCCCCCTTAAGCACCGGGCCTGACCACCACTTAAATCAGACAATGGGATATTGCTGCACAATTGTGCTCTAATTTAATTATAAAGCCAAACTCATCTGTTTGTTTCAGCTAATTCTCACCCTCAGTCATGTTTCTGGGAGGACACATCTGCAGCTGCTCCAGCCTGGGAGGACAGGCTTTGCCCCTGGTGTGCTGGTGCCTCACTAGCACAGGCTGGTGAAAGAGGGGGGTGTGGGGGGGGGGCTGCTGGTGGTTTTGGGGCCTGGGGGTCAGGGAACTGGGCTGACAGCCAGCAGGGATGCCGGAATCCAAAGAGTAAATAACACTTGGATTCATGCTGTGGGCAGCACCGTGGTTCTGGGTCACCCATCCCTTCTAGGCAGGACCCTGGCCAGAGATGGAAGCATGTGTGGTGAGCAGAACTGTAAACTTGGGCAAAGAAGCCATCAGGTTTGGAAGTACAGGAGTTAGAGGAAGGGCTTTCTTCAGCAGATACTCACTGAGCTTCTGCCATGGGTCTGGCTGTATGCAGGTGCTCTCCAAGTCTGCTTTCATTTATGTTCATCTGGATGGACAACTGTAGATGAGGAAGCTGAGGTTCTTGGGAGCTAACCTGCTTGCCCAAGATTACACTGCTAAGGAAGAGGTGGGGCTAGGATTTGAAGCTAGGATCTCTGACCAAATTCAGGTCTCTAACTATCAGGCTGTCTGCCTTTTTCCTTAATTGCACTGGGTCCTACCTAGTCACTCCTTAATTTCATATGAAGAGACTACTTTCACTTCCTCAGTTACCACAGTATGCCTTACTTTGTAATTTTTCTGCCATTTCTAGCTGGCTGACAAGCCAGGGAACTTCATCCTTCAGAAAGAACGTGATAACACCCAAGACTGCCTGAGTGGAATCCCTGTGTCATCCTGGACGGTGGGGCATTCATTCCTTGGTTTATAGGGGACTCTTGAACCTGAGTCCTAGCCATTTCCACTCTGATAAGTTAGCAAGTGCTAATTTTCAGCCCCTATGTTCTTTGTTTCTCTACAACTCAAGTTACTCTATTTCAAGCCCTGTTTTACTTCCTGACAGACAATTTAATCTTGGTTACTTTCAGGTAAAGGCATTCACTTCAGGCTTATACTAAACTAATCCAGGATTTTGTCCTCCCTGATCTCCCCCTCACCCCAAGAATTGGCATCTAAGATCCAGGGGCCTTATGAAGCATCATAGAGTCAATGGCAAGGGCATCAGGCCCCTACTTGGCATACTTCCACCCTGGTATCCACTGAGATGTTCAAACTTCTCCTCGTGCTCAGGCACTGCTATCCTGTCACACTGGCATCTGCCAAAACACCAAGTTCCTAACTGGTCTCTAGTCAAGTAATCCTCTCCACTTTCATTAAGCGGTGTCCCTACTTCAAGACTGTGATATCCGGTCAGGCTGGCTTTCTCAGTGAAATTTCCCTGTGCCTCGGGGGTACAGGGAAGGTTTATTGCTCCCACACCTTTCTGATCAGTGGCAAACCCAGTAGGGCTATTTAGGTCTTCTCTGCTTCAACACCACCTGTAACCGTCTCTGGCCAATGGCTGCTCTGCCGTGGTAGGGCAGGATGCTCTGTGGGTTGCCATGTTCAAGTCCAGTTGGGATGTGGGGCAGAGACCACCTCTCCTCTCAGGTCCCCACTCTTGTTTTGGGTTTTGCTGTTGCTTCATAGCAAGTTTTGGGGGAGTGGGACCATGTCAGAGCCCAAGGATCCTCACCAGATACCATTATTAGCCTCTTCTCTTTTGCTTCCATTCTATCACTTCCCTCCAGCCTCAGGACAGAGAAGCTTTTGAATCATTTCTCAGGCATCAGGGGAGAAAGCTGGCTCTGCTAATGTTCTTCCCAAGGGACTCTACCCAATGTCAACTTACTCTCTTGACAATGGTGGCCCAGTGAGTGACAGGGGAAGCGGTCACAGATTAGAATGAAGTGTAGTTGCAGGAGTCCTAAAAGACAGTGATTGCAGTTCAAAAGATTATCTTGTCCCAGTAAAATAGTTTAAACATATGAGGCAGTGATAACAAGTCCTTTTATAGCCCAACTAAGTGCTAGTCACAAGGCGCTGTCCATTTAACAACTCATTTATTCCTTATGCATCCCATTTATTCTTCAGATAGTATTGTTATTGTTAGTATTCTCTCTTTTACCAATGAAGAAACTGAGACAAAAGGAGATTAAATAATTTGAACTCGGTGAGATCAAACAGGTGGCAACTGTTAGAGTCAAGAGTCAAATCCAGACATTCTGTGCTCTTAACCACTATATTGCTCTCCTGCTTACAAACAAATCGCTTAGTCTTTAGTACTCTGGGGTCTGGTGTAAGAAGAGAATGACATAGTTTCTGTTGAAAACTTATGCTTGCGAATTTCCTACTCTCTCTCCTTTTTTCACAAACAAGTTAGCACCATATGCTCAGTCACAGAGTCTCTTCTCCACCCACATTGGGCTTATAATCACTTGTCAATTTGGTAAAAAATGAGGAGTACCCTGAAATGAACCAGTGAAGGAGGGTGTGTGTGTGTGTGTGTGTGTGTGTGTGTGTGTGTGTGTGTGTGTGCTGGGGACTTCCAGGCAGACGGCCCTGCCCTTGAGAGCCACAGGAAGTGTCTGTTTCACGGTATTGTATTCTACATCCAACACTGAACACATCGTGGCAGCTCAATGATGCAAACTAAAGTTGACAGTTTTGTTCTTTAAAAAAAAACATTATGAATGGAAACACTTTGTCAAAATCTTTGCACCTATCAGAATTTGTGGGAAGCAAGCACACACTGTGACTGTATGTGACACTTCTCTTGTACAAGTTCCTCATCTGCTTTCTCTCCAGGCACCCAACAAAATTCTTTTCTCTGTAATAGCGAAATTGCTGGTGACATTTTGCAATATGGTATGACAACTGGTGAGTTTCGGAGATGATGATGTAATGGAATTAGGTGAAACTGCTGAGATTCTTATTTTTCCCTGTGAAATTCTGCCAACATTTTGTTTGCTATGACTCTGTAGAAATACCATGAAAGAAAATTGGACTTTCTCACCAATTGGAAAAACTGCAACTTATGTTTATCTAGTTGCTATGACATGCAAAATATTTTCTCATGACTTAGAATTAGAAGAGAGTTGGAAGAAATTTTTTCTATTTGTTGGAATTTTTGAAAAAGCCTTAAATTTCAGGGAAACCAAGTGGTAAACAAACAGCCATTAGGAAATCATGTAGAAAGGAGTTTCCAGAAAGTGAAGGATGTGGGGAGACTGGAGTGGGTTTTAGTAACAGACAGACTGGAGCCCACATGGCAGTGGTGGTAATAAAGTAATGAGAATAATAATTCCTCAAACACTCCCACCCATGATCTAGGAACATTTAAGTATCAGAAATGTTTAACTCCAGCATTAACCTCCTAACACAAGGTCCAGCTCTGTATGTCCCACCCAGCCCAGCTGCCAGCACCTCCAAAGCCCACAGAAGCTTCTTTGTCTTAATGGCACCAAGTCTCCCCTTATCACCCAACCCTGACTCAAAACCTTTGGCAAGGCAGACCAATTTTTTTCTTGTCTCTTTAGGAAAGGAGAAGCTTGAACCATCCTACCTTCCTCCATCCTACTTCTGACCCAGCATCTAAATCTGGGGTCTCTGATAAAACCCTCAGGGTCTGACTGAAGAGGAAAGCCCACGGAGAAAGCTAGAAGCTGGCCAATCCTTTTGGATGCAGCCGGTCCTGAGGACATGGGCCTGGAGATGGGAGAAGAACCACATGCCCCAAAGGCTTTTGTCTGAGACACACTGGCTCAGCCAAAGAACAGTATTCTCCACTGAGCTGAGAGCTGGGGCCATTCCAGGCAAGTCCACAGCAAGATGCCTCGGGAAATGGAAGAGGAACAGGTTTGAGAGGCTGGGTGATATTGTGGGGTACTGATTGGGGATCTTCTCTTGATCTGACTACAAGAAAAATCTTTTAGTCACATTCAAATTCATGCCTAGTCAGTGTCCAGATGTAGATAGGAGGTCTTAAGCTGGGATGCATGAAACCTCTGAAAGTATACACAAAACTGTGTGTGTGTTTGTGTGTGTCTAAGTATTTTCCAGAAAAGAGAATCCATCTCTTCCACTGGATTCTCAAAAGAGTCTGTAATACCTCTTCCACCCCCACTCTCACCAAAGTTAAAAACCAGTGACTTAAAGAGATCATAGAATTTTAAACTGAAATGAATCTTGGATTGGATTCAGTTTGTTTTTTTCCTCTTTTAACTATTCTGATATAAAAAAATGTGAGTCTGATTAATTAAAAATTTCCATAAGCACTGAAGTGCTTTTGGCCTTTCTTTTCTGAAACATCTTCCAGATGGGTCTTGGAAGATGCTTCATGATGACCTGGGATAGGGCTCTGAGTGGCTGGGTGATCATCCGCCCACATGTGTCAGAAGGGCTGATGAGGGGGTGGCAGGCACACTGCTGTCCCCTGGTTCATCTTCCTGTCTCACTTGGAGCACAAAGATGAGGCCTTGTGGTTTAGAACCCTGACGGCCTCCAGTTGAGAGGGAACTGATGAGATTCATTCTTTTTGGAAGAACCCAGCATAGTCCCATAATATGACTTCACTGTGATTGTTTTCATGGCCCATGTGTAAACACTTACACATTCATTTCTTTTACTTTTCTGCCTAAAGCAGCACAGAGATATAATTCAAGATGATTATAGTTTGAAAAAAACCTCACTTGTTCAACACTATATTGAAAAAGGAAATCAGCTTGACACTTGACACCCTTTTCTGCAGCTGGGTTCACTCTCCCCAAGTCCAGTGTTTTCATTCCATGAATGGAAGTTATATATGAAGGGCAGGGTGAAAAAAGTCCCAGAATTCTACTTTCCACATAATATTTCTTGGGGGTGAGATGGGAAGAGGAGGAAAGTCAGCTGATTTTTTTAATAGGTGGGTCAGACCTGAAGCCTTCATATTAAGTAGAGTGGAAAGAACTCGGCAACCATTGGCTATAAGGGTGTGGGTTGGGGAAGAAGTTAAGGATGACTCCAAGCTGCTGACAACGAGGCAATCAGGACACACAGAAGAAGAGCTTTTGGAGAAATAAATGAGAACCATTTTGGATATGTTGCATTTGGATCCAGGTGAAGAATTTGGTGTGCAGTTTGATATGAGGGTCTGAAGCTCCAAGAAGAGGGATGAGCTGGAGATACAATTTGAGAATCTTCAGAATACCTATAGCCTATACACCTTCAGTAAGTTAAAGAAGAGGATTTTTAAAAAGGAGAGCAAACAATGATGCCAGTTATCTAAGAGAAGTCAAATGAGAAAGAACTATTCACTAGCTTTAGCAAAGAAAGTCACTGATGACTTTAGGAGAAGCAGTTTCTGTAGATTTATAGGAGCAAAAGCCAAATCATGTCTGATAGATGATTGGATGGACAGCAAATAAGTGGCAAGGCTGAATGGAGATGACCACAGAAGCCTGGATAAAAAGAGAAAAAAATGTAGTGATAGCGGGAGGAGGCGTGCAGGATGGTGGGAGTGTTATTTTTAATTTTTTAGGTTTGAAGATACTTGAAGATGATTAAATGATGATGAGAAGAAACCAGAAGGAGGGAGACGTTGAAGAAACAGAACAAATGAATCACTGACAGAACAAATTCCCGGATGGAAATGGGGAAGAATAAATTCAAGAGCACTATGGTGCTAATGGCCTTGAAGAGTCTACCCTCTAAGACCCCAGGAAAGGAAGGATATGGATGCAGAAAAACTTGTGAATGGGGGATGAGGAACCGAGGGAGCTCATACCTGGTCATCTCAATTTTATCAGTTGAAGAAAGGGGGAAAATTGAGGTGGGCTAGGGAGCATGAGAGAAGTAGCAAAAGTTTGGGCCTACCATGGAGAAGAGAGGAAAGAGGAAATTGACTAGGGAAATAGGCACAGTTGACTAGAAGGACTTGGGGGCCCAGATGAGACTGGCAATCCTAGAAGAGTAGCACCAATCCACCCCACCCAGGTGTGTGCATTTCTCCAATGCCTGGCTGCCGGTGTGCAGAGCTGGAGAAGATAGATATGTTTAGGTTAATCCAGACTTGGGAATTTATAAAACAGGAGCAATAGCAGAACAAAGGGATGAGGAAGGTGGGTTTTCTAGGTATAGAGTAGTTGAAGTGATGGACCATGGGATATGAGCAAGAGAGGGAAAAAACAAAACAGGAAAGGACTGATGCACAGTGAAAGGCATAAAATGGAATAATCAAGTTGCCGAAGATTTTGTGCAGCTCTAAGAATAGGTAGGGTTAAAAAGGTCTGGAAGGACAGGATAGTGTGGTCAGAGTGTGACTACACTAAATTTTGTTTTCCAAAACACCTCTATTTCCATATTATGCTGTAAAATTTAAAAATGCATTACAAATGAAAATATAGATGTCTGGTAAATTATTTGTTCTTTTATATTATCTGTGGTTTTGGCTGTCTTCCATATGATAATACCATTCTCTTTTCATTGAAATAGGGAAATATAAGATCTTGGGAAAGAAGCCAGTGTTTTCTATTTCAGCAGTTTCAGCAGCTGTTACAATCATAAGCAAGGCTTCAATACATCTGCTTTCTCTAACTTTGTCCTTTTCCCTAAATTTAAGCTGATTATAGGAAAAATTTAACTTGTAAACCTTAAGAGGACAGATCACATCAGTAGATCCTACGTGAAAAGTATCTAGCTGTAACAACGTGGACTTATGGGATGATGGGGGAATATCAGGGAGGCTGTGCACACCACTGTGACCTAGATTGAAAGCTGAGCCTGAAACCCAGTTAGATGTGTCCAGGTTAGATGTGTATTGCACGTCAATAGGTATAGGTCGCCTCCATTCCATCTAAGGCTGCTTCAGCTGTGCTTTTGAAAGAGATGTTAAGAATTAAGTGTGTGCATAATTTGGACATAGTTCAGTAGGAGCACAAATATTTCATTTGTTATGCCTCATTTTGTTAAAATATGTGTTTAGCAAGTATGTAGATTAGGTTGAAAATGCAAACAGAATTACTGGCAATAGATTACAATCCCACTTGCAGAGAAAATCCCAAGACATTTTATTAGTCAGTAGGACTAAAGTGCTTCTCGAGAATCTTGTTCAATGGTCTTATAAGTAGACAGAATAAAGATGGAGTTGATACATGTGTAATGGCCACTGGGGCCTAGGAGAAAATAGCAAAAGAAAAAAAAAAACAAGAGCAAGGATTTATTATTGTGTCTCCACACACAGGGTACTCAGACCAGCTAGCAAGGAGGTCCTTGACCTTTTGCCAAGTATAGTCCTGTAAGATTAAAACAATGTCTGGTCCCCCTACATATTCAGTTAAATGGCATGTCTCTTCTCATCTCCATCGCTTTGGTGGAGATGGTGTCACTCGTAGTCACATCTCATGACATTAACATCATCTAATTCCCATGCTCTTAGTCCAAGTTCATCAAACTACGTGCTAATGGTAATTCGCCTTCTTGTGCAGATTTTCCTAAAAAAGAGCAACTCCCTGACATGCTGACATGAATATTCAAGTTTGCTTAGCAGTTTTGTCTTTCCTTGTAATTAATGAAATAACATTCTAGTTTATTTACTAGGCTCTTGTGAGATAGCTAATTAGGGTGAGTTGCTGCCCTTTATTCTGATGAATTTGGGAAGAAAAGTATAAATTTCTCCACCTTTAAAGTAGATATGCAGGCTTGTATTCTATAAAACGCTGCAACTCAGAAGCCCCACATAAGCTATTGAGAACCTCTCTTTGACATTTTTCCTGTTCCAACAGATGCCATTTTTGCCTTCTCAACTCATACACACTTACCCTTTATTCCAGGTTCAGTGCTTAGGATTCCACTAAATTGCCTGTGACTCAAGTAACCTTGACTTGATGAGGGGCCTTGTTGTGAAGCAGTGGGACCCAAACTTCCGTCTCTTCCAGATGCTTGGGAAAATGTATATTCCAGGCTTCCCCATAGAGACCCTCCCTGGGTAGATCTGGGGTGCTAGCTCATTTGTGGTTATGGGCACTAGCAAGGGATATTTTCTTTTCCTGAGGGCCACGGGTTCTGCACCCAACCAGAGTGAAGTTTGATGGACCCAGAAGGAGGGAAGCAGAGGGTAGTGAAGTCAGTGTGGAGTAACAAAGGAGAGAAGGAAATGGCGGTAGCCCAGGGAAAGGGGCTGGAAAACTTTCTTCCGGAACTCAAGCTATTTGTCTAAGAGGCTGGTTCTGTCATGGAGTGAGACAATTTGTCTGCCAGACAAACTGGACCTGTTGCCATACTTCCTTGAGCAGAAGCAGATTTCAGATTTAAAGGGACGTTCACTTTAAATTGGCAAAGGCTACTTTGGCAAAGGGCAGATACTCCCTCGAGCTGCCTCAAATAATGGTGACAGCATGTTGTGTTGTAAATGTGTATGTGGTAATAAGGCTTCTTTCTCCTGTCCTAAAGATCAACAATATTGTAACTTTTCATCCGTATTTAGTGCTGGAAATCTTTGTTAACTGGCAGTTGGCAATTTTATCCAGAGAATCATAGAATGCTAGAGCTAGGGCTAGTTCACAGAATGTGGTTGAGTCCCTCCTCATTTTAAAGATGCATAAACCAAGGCAGAGGGAGGATGGGTGATTCATCAAATTCTAACAGCATCTTAGAGGAAGAGCGGGACTGAAGTAGGTCTCCTGACATGGGTGCAGAGCACCCTGCTGTCTACTCCCAAATGACAACCATGAGACTAGTGCTTGCTGAATCAGCTCAGATGAATTAGACATGTTGGTCTGATAACTGCTTAAGTATAGTTTATCATACAGGTAGCAGACATTATTAGCTGCTCTGTATTTTGGTTTCCATCTAACTCTACATCATTCTTCATGCCTTAAGTGACCCACTGTGTTTGGTGATTTTTTTTTTTTGGTTGGTTGATTTTTTTGACCGGTGATCCTGTTAGCATTTCCCCTAAACTAAGTATAATTGCCAGCTAGTGGCTCAAAGATAGCAATAAATTTCCTTCAAGAGCTTTGAGTGTAAGCCAAAGGAATCAGAGAATTTTCATGACCTGGAAGAGAACCTCCTGGATATTCATGTCCAACACCCTCATGCTACAGATGAGGAAGATGAGGCTCCAGAGAGGGAAGCAACTTGCTGAAGGCCTTACAGCAGGTCGGTGGAGCCAAGAGCACCCTGACCACACTGAGTGCATGGCATGGGCTTTGCTGGGTCCGCCCTTCTTTCAGTAGGTCCTGGAGGGCAGGGAGGTGTGGGGCACACCTGGGACTTCAGCATGCCTGCCCCAGTGCATGACACAGACTAGTGCCCAATGCACATGTGACAGGTGAGTGGCTCCTCTGTGACTCGATTTTTACCACCAGCCCTGTTTTTCTTCATGGTCTCATCAAGCCAAAGCAGTTGCCCATGCAAAGGAGGCTCCATCAGTGTGGTGGTGGTGTCTGGACGGACACTTACTTTAGCTGAATTGACTAAACATTGTGCTCTTGCTTCCAGTTGGCAGGGTGTGCTCTCTGCCTCACCTTCAGCCACACATTTCTGCACCCTGTCTGGTCGAGTAATCTCTTGCCCAGGATATTTTTGTGTTCAGAGTGAATTTCCTGACAGGCAGCAAATCTAAGCGTCTCCTGTCAGAAGTGAGGTGAGCACTGAGGGCCTCATCCCCTTCTATTTATAACATGCACCGGTGTCAGGCAGTCCCAAAGAGGATGCTTGGGGCAGAGCTCAGGACGGGTCAGACCTACAGGAAGAAGCATGTGCAGGTGGGAATGGGAAAGGGCTTTGAAAGGCTGCAGATGGCGAGGGTGCCAGGGTGACAGACATGGGTGACAGTTTTCTTTGTATTCCAAACAGGCTGAGGATTTTCTTTCTTGCACTGAAATCCCCTGGAAGAAAATGGGGACCAGAAGAGTGGCAGACAAAGGCAACCCCTATGGGGAAGGTTTCCTATCTTGGGGTTCATGGATGGGCTTCCAAAGGGGGTTGAATTCTGAAGCCCCTGGAATTGTCCACACAAACTTTGGGTCTGTGTGTTTTTTGGCACAAAATGTCTATTTTATCGACTTCTCAAAGGAGTCCATGACCCAAACATGTCAGGAATCACTGGTGTAAAGCTCAAACCCATCTTCAAACTCTCTGGAATGAATCGATTTTTCATCTCATTCTGCAGGACAAGATTCAGCCACAATTGTTGTTTTCTCTTACCACTCTTCTCACCCATACTTGATGCCATTTTTAAAAGGGTGCATGCACATAGAAAACAACTATATGATTAAAATCCTCCTTTCTTTTGTAATGGGTACATATCTAAGTCCCAACCCGAGGAATGCAACAAATGTACATTTCTTTTACTTTTCTAAATATCAGATTAATTTCTACTTTGCACGCCCTTCTGCTCATGTGGCAGAGAATTAATCTCTATGTTTGGGATTTTTCTCTTCTTCTGCCCCAGTGTCTCAATTCTGGAGCACTCACTTAGGACCAGAGGGCCTACCTAGGACCAAGGAGATGGGGGTAGGAAGAGGCATCTGTCCTCTATGTCATTTGTCCACAAAGCCATCCGCTGATACCTATCCTTCGTTCCATCATGTCCTTGGCTGTGAGACCACATGTGTCACCTCTGAGCTCTCTACCTTCTGCTCCTGGCCTCCCTGCTATCTTCACGATAAGTCCCTGCTGCTGCATGTAGCTCTGCCTGCCTGAGCTAAGATTCTGTGGCTCTGCTTCTTTCCTGAACTCTTTGATGGGAATGTGGGTAGTGCTGGAATGCAGTGCTTAAAGTCAAGGGGGGAATACTGGAACAGCCATGTCCCCAAGCAGTCAGTCCAAGGGGACCAACAACTCAGAGGCAGTCATCATCAAAAGGGACTCAGGGAAGAGGGGGAAACTGTGCACAAATGGCAGGCGAGAAACCAGGAAGTCAAAAACTTGCAAGCAGCAGGCAGGACCCAGAGCTTGCATGCGACCCTGAGTTTTCTGTAGGGGTCTGAGGCTTGGGTAGGTGGGTGCAATGGACCATCAATGGCATCAAGGCTTTGTATAGTTGGGAAGTGTCTCAAAGAGACACGTACCTGAGAGATCTTTCTTAAAACAATTTGAATTAGATTACTCCCCTTCTTAAGACTGTCCAAGGGCTCCCTGCTGCCTATAGGATAAGTTCTAACTCTTTATATACCAGCTTCCTTTTAGTCATACCCCATGTACATTTCTAGTATTTTCACACCATTACCCAACTTTTTACTGCTCTAGCCCAGTGGTTTTCCAACACTATCATGACTTGAAGGTGCATCACGTGCACTAGAGGGCTTGAAAAACACAGATTGCTGAATCCCTGTCCTCAGAGTTTCTGATTCCGTTCTGGGGGGTCCTGATAATTTTCGTTTCTTCCACGTTCCCAGGTGATGCTAATGGTCCAGGCACACACCTTGAACCCTGTTCTGGCCACTTGCTCGTATGGTCTGTGGCCCAGCATTGGCATCACCTGGGAGCCAGTTAGACATGCAGGTCCTCAGGCCTCTCTGGACCTACTGAGTCACAATCTGCTTTAAAAAGATCCTCAGGTGAGTCATAGGACATTAAGATTTGAGAAGTACTATTCTAGCATAATAATTCTCTACCTTGGCTGCACCTTGGAGTCACCTGGAGAGCTTTAAAATTTAGATCTTAAAATTTCATGGAGGCCTGTGCTTTACCCCTAAAGATTCTGATTTAATCAAGCCTTTGGTGGTAGAGTCGAGGAATCCATTTATAGTTTTAAAAGCTCCGCTGGTGATCTTCCTGTGCAGCAGGATGGAGAATGACTGCTCTAGCCACACAGAACCCCTGCCACTCCCCAAACACAGTGCAGCCGCCCTCCCGGCTGTCATTCTGCTCTTGCTCTCCCCCAGCCTGCAGCAAAACTTCTACTCATCCTTCAAACCCCAGCTTACCAGACTTCCTCTGGGAAGAGGTCTCTGAAGTTTCCTCCAGCAGAGTTAACTGCACCCCGCTTCTACTCTGTGCACCCTGGTGTAGATAGGTCATATCAAATTGTAATTGTACTTTCATGTCTCCTTCTCTCACCAGGGAAAACTAAGCTGTGGGTATCTTTGGGGAACGTGGTTTCTTTCTTCTTTTATTTTTTAAAGGGCAGAGCCTAGCTTTTGTAAAGTTGGTTCTCTGTATCTGTTTCTCTGTGTCTCTATTGGTGATTGCACAAATGAGCTCTATCAAGAACCAAGTAAGTACCCTTTAGATGTTCTCAGTCCCCCAATCAGCCCCACGGGAAAATCGCCTCCAGCGCTGCCAGCTCTTTACTGTCCACCCAAAGAGAATAGAAAAAAGCAAACAAGCATCCCAGAGACATGTGTTCATGATGTGTATGTCCTGTCCTGGCTGTCTCAGAAGGAGTCGTGGGGAACAGATTGTAATATCCCTGAGGGCAGAGATTTTTGTTGTTTTTGTTCCTTCCTTTATCCCCACTGCCTGGAACAGTGCCTGGCATCTAGAAGGGGCTAGGTTAAATGAATGGATGCTGAATGAGATTGTATGACAGTTTTCTTTTCTCCCCCTCCTTTCTCATTTACTCCAGTGAAGCATGGGTCTGTTGTGAATGCTGTGCCTTATCCCAACACTGGATGACCAGAAGCTCCTTTTAAGTATGTTCTGGCTTTAGAAATTTGCTGACCTCGATTCACAGTGTGGCAAAGTGTGAGTCAATATCCAGTAATATCCTAACTGCTACTTAGAGATATGGTCATCTTTCAGACTGACTGAATATAATATAGTCATAATACCCTAACTTTTTCATTATTCACACTCACCCCAACACAAACACACACACACCCAGAGGGAAGAGCCCAAGTTAACTCTGAGCTGTTTGTTATACTTTGAGCATCACTTGGGGTTTGGTAAGCCAAGCGTCCACACTATGTTCTGTCCTAAAGAACTCAGAACCACTTCCTGCTCAATGGGCTGAATCAGCACTGAATTTGACCATCTCTTGATGACTGCTTGTCTTGCTGAATTACTCACTAAGAATGACAGAATTCTAGAGCTGGAAGGGATCTTAAAGATCATCTGGTTTAACCCTACATGTTTGATGGATGGGGAGGCTGAGATCCAGAGGCATGTCACTTGTCCAAAGGTACACAGCTCATTAGTTGTGAATAAGATCATCAGCTGGTGCTCTAACCTCTAGCCACCCACATTTTCTGTTTACCAGCTCTAGAATCTGCCTTATGCTGGGTCTAAATTATTTAATGTGGGAATGGCAAGTCATTCTCTGTTCCTTATGTCAAAAAAGGGAGTTATGATACTTAAAAATCAACCCTTCTAGGTTAAAAATGAGGTTAGAATGTGTTGAAATGCAGTGATCTGAGCTGGAAAAAACAGATGGTGATTTTTTTCTTTTCTCTCTTTCTTCTTATGTAGCTGAAAGTGTTAGCCTCCACTTAAATTTTTTTCAAAACTATTTTTCCCCAAATTAAGAATTTTACAAAGAAACAAAACCAAAACAATGTCTTAACCAAGCTGATTTATTCACCATCCCACAAATATACTTTATATTTGTAGAATATCTTCTCCTCCGTAATCCAATTTTTTTGTCCTGGCTGATCTCTATGCTGTTTACCCAAATCTAGTTAAGTTACCTCTTCTTTCTAAATGTCCTCTTGACCACTTGCCTTGCCTAGAATGTCTTCTTTTTCCTAACTTTTTAAACATTTGTTTGGGATTTTAATAATTATATATTCACTTTCCTAAGTATTAGGAAAACATTCTACTAGCATATCTGCGAGGTAAATTGCAGAATTTCCAGAATCTCCTGCCTAGCCTTAGTTCATTTACATATCAATGCTTATTCACCACTGCAGAGCCTCCCAACAATCTGGGAAAAGAAAACGCCCATTCTCTCATCCCCTCTGTTCTTGTAATTGGCCTGGCATCTGCCAGTCACCAAGGACTCGCCAATGGCGTTCCTCATGGAAGGGGAGGGCAGGAAGTAGCAAGCGCCCAGCGAGGGCAAGTGAGAGTGGTAGTGAGAGGAGACAGCCAGGGCCAGGCCTAGCTAGCAAATCAGAGCAAGCTGTGAGCAATAAAAACGGTTTCTCCCAATCTACCCTTCCCTTGACTTATTTTAGTTTCACTGGTTTCATAGGGGATTCGCACTAAGCTGGGAATACCCTTCTGTCTGGAACTAGAATACCACACTCATGATTTTAGTTATTTTTTTAAAAGGTGATTTCATTGAAGTTCATTATTGCTTCAAAACCAACTACAGTTGACTCCTGAACAACATGAGGGTTAGGGATGCTGACCCCCAAGCAGTTGAAAATCTGTGTATAGCTTTGACTCCCCTGAAACTTAACTACTAATAGCCTACTGTTGACCAATGCTTTATCAATACCATGAACAGTTGATTAACATGTATTTTGTATATGTGTTATATACTGTATTTTAAAATAAAATAAGTTAGAAAAAAGAAAATGTTTTTTCAAGCTGTTGCAAATTTCAAAAAATTTTTCTAATATATTTTCTGAAAAAAAATCTGCATATAATTGGACCCATGCAGTTCAAAACCCGTGTTGTTCTAGGGTCTTCTGTACTGCAAAACTAAATGACCTAAAAGACATACTTTATTGACTTCATAATTCTATGGGTTGGTAATTTGTGCTAGATTCAGTGGAGTAGGTCTTTTGATTGCAGCTGGGCTCTTCCCGTGTCTGTGTTTAACTGCTGGTTCTCCAAGTGGTTAGGCCTCTGGGGGTTGGCTGGCTGTCAGCTTGAATCTCTTCTTTATCTTCCACATGGTTCATCATCCCCCAATAGGCTTTCCAAGCTTTTCTGATGTGAGAGCCAGGGGTCCAACAGATACAGTAGAAGCATGCAAAGCTTTTTGAGGCCGTCTGAAACTAGCATACCATCACTTCTGCTCTGTTCTGGTTCGAGCAAGTCACAAGGCCAGTTCTTCCCTCTAAGTGGAGGAGCTACAAAGTCACATTGCAAGGGGTATGGATATGGAGAAGGGGAGAAGGGAAGAAGAGCTAGAGAAATGTTACAATTGATTTACTATAAAAGTTGACTTAAAAAAAATACAGGGAGTAGGAGACTATGGTAAAGACTGTGAAGTTGTTACCCAAAATGGCTGAATATAGGTTGATAAAATCCATCCAACACTTAATCATTTACTACTGTTGTGCCCAAGTCGCGAGTCCCCGAGAGACCACCAAGGAGCCCATTCCGATGCAAACACAAAAGAGTCATTTATTTCAAGCTTGAGCTTGGACTCACACCCTTCACCGACGCAGCGGGTCAGGAATGTGAGCCCTGAGCTCAGGGTAGGCAAGGTTTTTTATGCATTACAGGTTCAGGAAGAGGGGATTCTAACTTGGCATAAGCTGATTGGGGATTTTGGAAGTTAAACAATTGTTACTGGTTAAGTTCGGCTGGCCTGACCATGATGATGTAGCAGGAGCGTTGCTAGGGGAACTATCTGGGGTAGGGGTTTACAGGCCCCGGTGGTCATTTGTCCATATTCTCAAGACACGTACATCTCGTACGCCTGGAAGCATCGGGCACAGTTGGCCGGCCTTGAGATAAGACCTTCTTCTAATATCAGTTCCTGTGGTTAGGAAACTTTTCAAGGTTTCTTCCAGAGCCAGGTCCGGCTCAGGCCTCAGATGGAGATTAGGCACAAAAAACAGAGTCAGTCCTGTTCTGTCCTTCATTTAGGTTCACACAGTCAGATTTGTTAAAATGGCTTCTCTTATGCTAACTCTAGGGTCTCACACTACCTTGTAACAATTCTGGTGTGACCACCCCTTAGCACCAGCCTGGAGTGCAGTTGGAATAGGCATTTCCTATGGTCTGATTTTATTACCTGGAGTTCTAGAATTCTAGCTCCATCTAAGGCCCCCATTCAGATCTTGGGATTGGAGGGTATTTGGGGTTTGAGGGAGGGAGTGTGTTGGTGTAGAGAAAGATCCCAAGGGCATCTCACAGAATGTCTTTTTCCAAGGCAGTGGATGATATCATTGAGGTAGAACCGGATCACCCCCAATGTATTTGGACAACCGAGTTCTATCCTGCTTGTGCACTGCTGGTTTGGGGCAGGTGGTCAATATTTGACCAAGCTATTCTGACGGAACCACTGTGATACAGTCACATTGAAGGTGGGAACATTTTGCTGGGGCATAAACTACAACAATTAAAATTTCAGTTCAAGAGAAAGTAGTGTGAGAATGAATATTTTCATCCTGTTTCTGAGTCCTGCTTCAGAGTTAAGACAAGGGGTGGGGGTGAACCACGCCATATTAAGTCATTGACAGTGAGCCAGGAGACTAACCTGGGCTTCAGGCTGAAATGCTAAACTTAAGTTAGAATACCTCAAAAATATGGTTCCTATTAAATTCAGATTTCCATAAGCAACTCCTTATATAACTAGAACAATGCAAATTGATCCATTGTTTCTTAGGGAGACAGTGTAATCAAGTTGGGCTAGAAAGAAAGAAAGGAAGGGAGGAAGGAAGGAAGAAAGAAGGAAAGGAGGGAGAGAAGGGAGGGGGGAAGGGAAAGGAAGCTGGTGGGGTGAAGCTTCTTATAGGGGAGACAGTGACCCATAAGTGCATTCACAGTGAGTGACAACAAATTACCTGGTGCAATGAGAGACCACAACAATCCTAAGAACATTCAGCCCGTGGGCTCCTCTTGACAGTAACTAGTCAGCCAAAATGCTGAGGCTGTTTAATAAATGATGTAATAGTTTCCTAGGGCTGCCATAACAAAGTACCACAAACTGGGTCATTTAGAACAACAGAAATTTATTGTCTCACAGCTCTAGAGCCTGCAAGTCTGAAATTAAGGTATCACCAGGGCCATTCTTCCTCTAAAACCCATTAGAGTAAGAATTCTTCTTTGCCCCTTCCAGCTTCTGGCAGCCCCAGACGACGCTTGGTTTCCACGGCAGAACTTCTGCCCTCTGCCTTCACATGGCGTTCTCCCTGTGTCTCTTCATGTCATCTTCCGTTTGTGCATGTCTGTCTCTGGATCTAAATTTCTCTTTTTTATGGACACCAGTCATATTGGCCCACTCTAATGATCTGTTTTAACTTGATTGCCTCTTAAAAGGCCTTATTTCCAAATAAGGTCACATTCTGAGGTATTAGAAGTTAGAACTTCAGTGTATCTGTTTTGGGGAGACACAACTCATCCATGACACATGGTATATGCTATTTATTGTGGAATGGGTAATTTAGTCTACTATCTAAATTGTAAACTTGCCTTGTAAATAAGTAAATTGTAAATATGACTCTCAATAAGTTGGTTCAAAAAGAAAAACAAAGGAAATCTATTGGGAAAACAAAAATTATCCAAAAATTAGGAAATGTTTTACTATCAGAAAATCTGAAAAAACAGGTTTTAAACATATTTTGAACAGTTGCATCTATATTTATATGTTATCATTTGTTGCTATTATTAGTGAAGATCAAGTGGCAAATGGCTGTCTAATCATGAGAGATGGAAAACAGTGAAGTAAGGGCAATTCCAAAGACACTGCATTGTTTTTATGGTTAGTATTTCTAATAAATACCTTGTCTTTGTAACCCACATATATCTGGAGCCCTTCTTGGACCTATCACCCAGTGGTGTTATGTGAGTGAAAAAATACATCGCAGGATTAGGACAGAAAAATATAATTGGAAGCATGTCATATCTTTTTAGTATCTTTTGACAAAATGCCAAAGTGTCATTTATTAATATTCTTAATAAATAGTAAAAATTCTATTAAAAAATATTTTAAAAGTGAGAACACTCTTGTCTCCTTGTCTCCTCACGTAGACATGGGCAGACACACAGCTCTCATGCACGCATCTGCCAGTGAGTGAAATGAACAATTTCTATCTCTCCCCCAAACTCTCCCAGCCAAACTTTGGTTCCCATTGTGCCTGTTCTCAGGTGCTGCAGAGAGAAGGAAAGGCTGGATGCCAATCCAGCAAGCCAAAGTCCATCTTCCTAAAATGAGGAAGTGGTAGAGGCTGTGAATACTCAGACGCTAATATTTTGTCAGCTGCCAAATTTCACTGTTTTTGATGGTGTTACATTTTTAATATAAAGCAAGTGGTATACTGTTTTATTAATAGAAGCCACTTTCTTCCTGCAGCCATTAAGAGAACATTGCACCAATATTTTAGAATATCTCTGGCTGAGCACCAAATTATTAGCGCCTTGAGTGCACCACATATGAAGGTCTTGGCAAGACGTGTTTTCGTGATCAAAGGCAATAGGGCGTTGGTCAAGGAGAACAAGGTTGAAAAAAAATCAATAAAATCATTAAGACATAGAGAGTACATGGATGCTAGCATAGTTTCTTAATCCCAAAATATTAGAACTAAACCGAAGAGGTGTGCTTTAGCACAAAAAGGAAGGTATAATTCTAAACAGCAATTTCAAAGTTCAGTTTGTGTCATTTAAAGTTTTAGCTTGATGATAAAAGGATTTAAAATAAAGTCATGAGTTTCCATGATTACATGTTAAGTACTAGTTGGTATGCCCTCCTAAAGCTTCCCAATAAAATGCCTAAGAAAAGGCACAAAAAAGACACAAAGTAAAGAGGAGACCATAGGCTGTGGTCAGTGGGCATTTCTACTAGAGGGGTTTTGTACAAACCGAAACATGGTCTGCTGTGCCCCAGTGATGAAGTTAGGAGGAGGCTTTGATTGCCCTTTATTCTCTGCTCCACTAAATGTGAGATGTCTTTACTAGAAAAACATTAAAAAAAAAAGATTGCTCTTCTCTGCAAGCTGGCTGTTTTTCTGTGATAGGCAAGAGTTATATAATCTGCCCCACACTTGCCTCAGCATTTCTCCTTTTATGTCATTTAGAAATTAAAACTCCAAGCATGCAAAACAGCCAGGAGTAGAAGGATATGATTGGGTTCACATTGCAACTATTCATTTTCTCCCGTATTGGGTAGGGTTGAGTGTACGTGAAGACACATTTGTACTCATACTGTCTGAACATACTTCTAATTAACTTCTGTGGACCTAATCTGAAAAAAAAAATAGGTGTGGAAAATATCTACATTAATATCTACTGATTGTTGCTGTTGAACTGGTTCACGAATATTGGTATCGAACTGGTTCTCTTAACATTTATAATTACCCTACAATGTGAGTTCCTGAGCCATACTCTTCAGACCCTCTCTGGGGTAATGTTGATGTCAGGACATGGCAAATGTATGTTAGGATCCTAACATAATGCTGAATTGTTGGAATTGCTAATGCACATTTTCCAGTTCCAGGAGTTTATAAGGTCACATTTGGTGCCTATAATCCCTGGGGTGCCATTTGGAGAAAGAAAATTGACTGTAACCGAGAGCATTGTAGAAATTTTGGACAAGTAAATGGAGGGTTTGTAATTACAGTGGGAAAGGATCCTCTTAAAATCCAAACCCAAAGTTTATGCCACTATATTAACATATTTTAATAGAATGATAATTTTTAAAGTTGATTATCTTTGTGTAGTAAAAGGAAAAAAAGGAAAGGAAAATTTGCCTTAAAACTGTTGTCTAATTTTTTTTAAGTAACATTTATTTTTCCTTTCAATTTGAAATATAACATCTGCTTACTGTAAAAGACATAAAAATAACATTGTATTACTATAGAAAAATTAAAATACAGTATAATAATACTATAATGCAGCTAATATTATACAGTACATACACTATGCCAGACACCATTCTAAACACTTGATATACATTAACCGTTTTGACTTTCACACCTTCCCAGATAGATATTATTAGTCCCATTTATAGATGGGGAAATTGAGTCTTAGGGATGTTAATTAACATGTAGGTACTTGTGGTCTTCATATATTCTTTTTAACTTCCTTTTATTATCTTCTGTTTGGGAATACTGTGAGTACTCTCCTTTAACTTTTTCAAAAACATTGTTAGCCACACTTCCGGGAAGATGGCGGCGTGAGCAGGGCGGCAGAAATCTCCTTCCAACACTATATTTATCTACGAAAACACAGAAAATACATCTATTCCTAAAAGAGAGACGAGAATACACAGGAAAGCGCACAGCGTGCAGCTACACCCGAGAGGACTCGGCACCCCAAGAGGCGGGTAAGATACGGAGCCGCGACCCGGCGGGACCCGAGCCCTCCCCCACCCCAGCGCACCGGCGGGAGGAGAGGATTCAGAGCCGGGAGGGAGTGGAAGTGCACCCCGCGAAGTAGCCAGCCCCGGTGATCTGCGCGGGGAGCGCTGACCCACATTGCGCAGTGCAGCGGAGATTGGAGAGTCAGAGGGGCAGGATCTGAGCGGGGAACGCGCCAGGGTGCTTGCAGCCGGCTCCCGGGAAGGAAAAAAAAAAGCGCGCGCTTTCTTCAGCATTCTTAAAGAGACAGGAGCCCAGCAGAGGAGCCGGATCGCCCCAGCACACTCAGCCCAGCAGGTTGGGAGTCCTGGGGAGTTTCAGACGCCTTAGCTGGCGACTGAGGAAGCGTAGCCATACTTAACACTTCTCACTGAGATCAACAGCCTCCTACTCGTTCCCACCCCTGCCAGAGCGATAAAGGGCCCTGCGGAGCAGCACAGTCACAGCTGTGGAATAGTGGGGCAATAGCGCCACCTAGAGCATTCCCACAGAATCTACGTCCGGTGGGCATTTTTTTGTTTTTGTTTTGTTTTGTTTTGTTTTTGTTTTTGTTTTTTCTTTTCTTTCTTTTTTCTTTTTTTTCTTTTTTCTTTCTTTTTTCTTTCTTTCTTCTTTTTTTTTCTTTCTCTTTTTAAAGTCTTAAAGAGCCCAGCTGACATATGTGGCAACTATCAGTGACCAAATTATACAGCCATGAAAAGACAGAGGAATATGGTTCAGACCAAAATCAACCAGACAACCCCAGAGAGGGAGTCTGAAGGGATGGAAATGCACACCCTCCCTGAAAAAGAATTTAGAATAGAAGTCATAACCATGCTGATGGACCTAAGAGAAATGTGCAAGAGCTGAGGGAGGAAGTGAGGGAACTGAGGAAAGACAATACAGAAATCAGACAAGCGATCGACGGGCTTAACAGCAGAATGGATGAGATGCGAGAGACTGTTAATGGAATAGAAAACAGAGAACAGGAGTACAGAGCAGCTGAGGCAGAGAGAGATAAAAGGATTTCTAGGAATGAAAGAATATTAAGAGAACTGTGTGACCAATCCAAACGGAACAATATTCGCATTATAGGAGTACCAGAGGAAGAAGAGAGAGAAAAAGGGATAGAAAGTGTCTTTGAAGAAATAATTGCTGAAAACTTTCCCTCGCTGGGGAAGGAAGTAGTCTCGCAGTCCACCGAAGCTCATAGATCTCCCAACACAAGGGACCCAAGGAAGACAACACCAAGACACATAATAATTAAGATGGCAAAGATCAAAGATAAAGACAGGGTATTAAAGGCAGCTAGAGAGAGAAAAAGATCACCTACAAAGGAAAACCCATCAGACTATCATCAGACTTCTCAACAGAAACCTTACAGGCCAGAAGAGAATGGCATGATATATTTAACGTTATGAAACAGAAGGGCCTCGAACCAAGAATATTGTATCCAGCACGATTATCATTTAAATATGATGGAGGGATTAAACAATTTCCAGATAAACGAAAGTTAAGAGAGTTTGCCTCTCATAAACCACCACTACAGGATATCTTAAATGGACTGTTCTAGAGGGAAGCACACCTAAGGCTAAAAAGATGTCACCAGAGAAAAAAAAAATCATAGCAAAGAAAGCAGACCATCCAAATACCAACTAAAGGCAAAGAATAAAACACCTATTATAGAAAGAATGAAGGAGGAGGAATTAGAAGGGAGAGAAAGAAAGAAACATCAGACTGTGTTTACAATAACTTAACAAGAAAGTTAAGTTAGATTGTTAGATAGTAAAGAAGCAACCCTTGAACCCTTGGTAACCACGAATCTAAAGCCAGCAATGGCAATAAGTACATACCTATCAAAAATCACCCTAAATGTAAATGGACTGAATGCACCTAATCAAAAGACACAGAGTAACAGAATGGATAAAAAAGCAAGACCCATCTATATGCTGCCTACAAGAAACTCACCTCAAATCCAAAGATATACACAGACTAAAAGTGAAGGGATGGAAAAAGATATTTCATGCAAACAACAAAGAGAAAAAAGCAGGTGTTGCAGTACTTGTATCAGACAAAATAGACTTCAAAACGAAGAAAGTAGCAAAAGATAAAGAAGGACATTACATAATGATAAAGGGGTCAGTCCAACAAGAAGATATAACCATTATAAATATATATGCACCCAACACAGGAGCGCCAGCATATGTGAGACAAATACTAACAGAATTAAAGGAGGAAATAGACAGCAATGCATTCATCTTAGGAGACTTCAACACACCACTCACTCCAGAGGACAGATCAACCAGACAGAAAATAAGTAAAGACACAGAGGCACTGAACAACACACTAGAACAGATGGACCTAACAGACATCTACAGAACTCTACACCCAAAAGCAACAGGATACACATTCTTCTCAAGTGCACATGGAACATTTTCCAGAATAGACCACATACTAGGCCACAAAAAGAACGTCAGTAATTTCAAAAATATTGAAATCCTACCAACCAACTTCTCAGATCACCAAGGTATAAAACTAGAAATAAATTTTAGAAACAAATCAAAAAGGCTCACAAATACACGGAGACTTAACAACACTCTCCTAATTAATCAGTGGGTTAACGACCAAATCAAAACAGAAATCAAAGAATATATGGAGACTAATGACAACAACAACACAAAGCCACAACTTCTGTGGGACGCAGCAAAGGCACTTCTAAGAGGAAAGTATATTGCAATCCAGGCCTATTTAAAGAAGGAAGAACATTCCCAAATGAATAGTCTAAAGACACAATTACTGAAATTGGAAAAAGAAGAACAAATGAGGCCCAAAGTCACCAGAAGGAGGGACATAATAAAGATTAGAGAAGAAATAAATAAAATTGAGAAGAATAAAACAATAGAAAAAATCAATAAAACCAAGAGCTGGTTCTTTGAAAAATAAACAAAATAGATAAACCCCTAGCCAGACTCATTAAGAGAAAAAGAGAATCTACACACATAAACACAATCAGAAATGAGAAAGGAAAATCACGACGGACCCCACAGAAATACAAAGAATCATAAGAGAATATTATGAGAATCTATATGCTAACAAGCTGGAAACCATAGAAGAAATGGACAACTTCTTAGAAAAATACAACCTTGCAAGACTGACCAAGCAAGCAACAGAAAAACTAAACAGACCAATCACCAGTGACGAAATCGAATTGGTAATCAGAAAACTACCCAAGAACAAAACCCCTGGGCCTGATGGATTCACCTCTGAATTCTACCAGACATATAGAGAAGAAATAACACCGATTCTCCTTAAAGTTTTCCAAAAAAAATACAAGAGGAGGGAATACTTCCAAACTCATTCTATGAAGCCAGCATCACTCTAATACCAAAACCGGGCAAAGACCTCACCAAAAAAGAAAATTACAGACCAATATCCCTGATGATCGTAGATGCAAAAATACTCAACAAAATATTAGCAAACCGAATTCAAAAATACATCAAGAGGATCATACACCATGATCAAGTGGGATTCATCCCAGGGATGCAAGGATGGTACAACATTCGAAAATCCATCAACATCATCCACCACATCAAGAAAAAGAAGAACAAAAACCACATGATCATCCCCATAGATGCTGAAAAAGCATTTGACAAAATTCCGCATCCATTCCTGATTAAAACTCTCAACAAAATGGGTATAGACGGCAAGTATCTCAACATCATAAAGGCTATATATGACAAACCCACAGCTAACATCATCCTTAATGGCAAGATGCTGAAAGCTTTTCATCTAAGATCGGGAACAAGACAAGGATGCCCACTCTCTCCACTGTTATTCAACATAGTACTGGAGGTCCTAGCCACAGCAATCAGACAAAACAAAGACATACAAGGCATCCAGATTGGTAAAGAAGAAGTCAAATTGTCACTATTTGCAGATGACATGATACTGTACATAAAAAACCCTAAAGATTCCATTCCAAAACTACTAGAACTAATATCTGAATTCAGCAAAGTTGCAGGATACAAAATTAACACACAGAAATCTGTTGCTTTCCTATACACTAATGATGAACTAACAGAAAGAGAAATCAGAAAAACAATTCCATTCACAATTGCATCAAAAAGAATAAAATACCTAGGAATAAACCTAACGAAGGAAGTGAAAGACCTGTACTCTGAAAACTACAAGACACTCCTAAGAGAAATTAAAGAGGACACTAACAAATGGAAATGCATCCCATGCTCTTGGCTAGGAAGAATAAATATTGTCAAAATGGCTATACTACCTAAAGCAATCTACAGATTCAATGCAATCCCTATCAAACTACCAACAGCTTTCTTCAATGAACTGGAACAAATAATTCTAAAATTCATATGGAACCACAAAAGACCCCGAATAGCCAAAGCAATCCTGAGAAGGAGGAATAAAACAGGGGGAATTACACTCCCTGACTTCAAGCTCTATTACAAAGCCACAGTAATCAAGACAATTTGGTATTGGCACCAAAACAGACCCACAGACCAGTGGAACAGAATAGAAAATCCAAACATTAACCGAAATATATACAGTTCTTTGGATATACAATGGGGAGATGACAGCCCTTCAGCAGCTGGTGTTGGAAAAACTGGACAGCTACATGTCAGAGAATGAAACTGGACTACTGTCTAGCCCCATACACAAAGGTAAACTCAAGGTGGATCAAAGACTTGAATGTAAGTCATGAAACCATAAAACTCTTAGAAAAAAACATAGGCAAAAATCTCTTGGACATAAACATGAGCAACTTCTTCATGAACATATCTCCCCGGGCAAGGGAAACAAAAGCAAAAATGAACAAGTGGGACTATATCAAGCTGAAAAGCTTCTGTACAGCAAAGGACACCATCAGTAGAACAAAAAGACATCCTACAGTATGGGAGAATATATTCATAAAAAACGTATCTGATAAAGGGTTGACATCCAAAATATATAAAGAACTCATGCACCTTAACAAACAAAAGCAAATAATCCAATTAAGAAATGGGCAGAGGACATGAATAGACACTTCTCCAAAGAAGAAATTCAGATGGCCAACAGGCACATGAAAAGATGCTCCACATCGCTAATCATCAGAGAAATGCAGATTAAAACCACAATGAGATATCACCTCACACCAGTGAGGATGGCCAACATCCAAAACACAAACAACAACAAATGTTGGCGAGGATGTGGAGAAAAGGGAACCCTCCTACACTGCTGGTGGGACTGCAAATTAGTTCAACCATTGTGGAAAGCAGTATGGAGGTTCCTCAAAAGACTCAAAATAGAAATACCATTTGACCCAGGAATTCCACTCCTAGGAATTTACCCTAAGAATGCAGCAGCCCAATTTGAAAAGGACAGATGCACCCCTATGTTTATTGCAGCACTATTTACAATAGCCAAGAAATGGAAGCAACCTAAGTGTCCATCAGTAGATGAATGGATAAAGAAGATGTGGTACATATACACAATGGAATATTATTCAGCCATAAGAAGAAAACAAATCCTACCATTTGCAACAACATGGATGGAGCTAGAGGGTATTATGCTCAGTGAAATAAGCCAAGCCGAAAAAGACAAGTATCAAATGATTTCACTCATATGTGGAGTATAAGAACAAAGAAAAAATACTGAAGGAACAAAACAGCAGCAGACTCACAGAACCCATGAATGGACTAATAGTTACCAAAGGGAAAGGGACTGGGGAAAATGGGCGGGAAGGGAGGGATAAGAGGGAAAAAGGGGCATTACGATTAGCAGATGTAATGTTGGGGGGGCACGGGGAGGGCAGTACAACTCAGAGAAGACAAGTAGTGATTCTATAGCATCTCACTACGCTGATGGACAGTGACTGTAATGGGTTTGGTGGGGGGGACCTGATGAAGGGGTTGTTTAATAATCGTAATATTGCACATGTAATTGTAAATTAATGATAATAAAATAAATTATATTAAAAAAACATTGTTAGCCTATGTATTTTCTATTGTCAAAATAAGAAATGAAATGGTATCTTCGGATTTTCTTCTTCTGTACATGTATGAGGAATTAACACTGCTTCTTCTCATCTCTATTTTTAGTCTGTTAATATAATCTGGATTTTAATTAAATAGTTTTTATATCATATGCTCTTTTTTCTTTAACAGTTACAGTTTGACAACTACATTCCATTTGTAAAAATGTTTACGGTTCTTTAGATTTATCTCAAAATGTTTTCAATTCTAGTAACCAATATTTTAACATCTTCCTGTTTTTCCCTTTAATTTTGGTTTACCTCTTAATCTTAAAGATCATTGTTTGCTTGTTTGCTTTTTAGGAGGATAAGTGAGTGTAAACTTTTCGTCCCTCACAGACATGAGATCGTCTTTTGATTGTCTATACATCTGTTCGTGTGAATTTTAAAAATCTGGATTGGAACATTTCTCTCCTAAGAAATCTGAAGGTCTTGCTCCATTGTGTTCTGGCACTTAGTGTTGCAAAAGAGAAGACTGGGTCCTGCCTGGATTTTGTTCCTTTGTGTAAAACATGTTTGTTTTATTAAATACCTGTAAGGTTTTTTCTTTATCCATATAATTCTAAACTTTCTTCAGACTGTGCAATGCATGTCTCTTTTTTTCAAAGGGAGGCAGGAAATATAGTGTTAAGGACTCAAGTGTTAAGGAAATCAAATAGCATAGACTGAATCTCAGCTATGCTACTTGAGTTGAGATCTTTGTCAAATTATCCTCTTGAAGCCTCAGTTTCCTCAACAGAAGTAGAATAATGATAGCACTTTATTGTTTAGGTTTATTGTTATTAGTCTTGCCTGGAATGTGATTCACCCTTTTGATCTTTGGATTAACACAAAAGTCAAAGCAAACTCACATGAATCATTGATCTTTCTCCTCATCAAATTTTCCTAAAAATTCAAAGGATAGAGGCAAACACTAGGTAGAAGCAAAGCATTATTTTCCTGGAAAAGCCTAAAATTATCAGAAGCTTGCAAAAATTTGCAAGTATGTCTCTTTTTTTACAGATTGGGTTTTGGTTTTGGATTAACCAATGAATTTTGAACAATGTGTGTGGAAATCATATCCACAAAGGGAGCCATTTTGGTTTTAAAGGACCATTTCATTTCTATTCATCAATTACACGCAGGTAGGAAAATGCTTACTCACATGACTGCCCCTTTCGCTCCAGCCGGCTGTGCATCTTCAGTCTGATCCCGAGTCTATTCACAATAAGCAGTTTAGACGACCAGGCATATTCTGATGGAAACATTTGATAGCTAGAGACTCCTCAAGAAAAATACCAAATCATTTATTTGTTTACAGTGAAGTCTGATTGAGGTCATTTATTTCCCTAGTAGAGAAGGAGTCAACCGTTTCCTTCCTAATTTTCATACTCCAGTGTTTTCAACTCAGAAAAATTTTCCTAAACTACATCTCTGACTACTGCTTCTACCTCAAGTTTTCCTATTTGGAAAGATATCAATAATTCTTCTGTCCAATTCTTTTTGTTTTCCATAAACTATCATTTTAAAAATAATATTTTCTTCATTCTTTTTCCCTCATTTTTTTCATAGTGTATATTAGTACCTATTGCTGCATATCGAATTACCACAAACTCAACAGCTGAAAATCATATGCACTTATTGTCTCGTAGCTTCCGTGGGTCAGAGCTTGACTTAGCTGGGGACTCTGCTCAAGATTACCAGGCTGCAATCATGGTGTCATGTGGGCTGCATTCTTATCTAGAGGCTCATTTAGGAAAGAATCTGCTTCCAAGCTCACTCAGATTTTTGGCGGAATTAACTTCCTTGTGGTTGTAGGATCGAGGGCTCCAGCTTCTTGCTGGCTGTTACCTGGAAGGTGCCCACAGTTCCAGAAGCCTCCCTCAATTTCTTTTCACACGACCACCCCCAACACGGACATGTGCCTCACTAAGCCAGCAGGCTGAGTCTCTAGAACGAGTGTGCTAGCAAGATGAAGGCTTTTAAAGGGTAACCTCATCACAAAAGTGATAGCCTATCACCTTTGCCATATTCTGTTGGTGAGAAGCAGGTCACAGATCCTGCCCACATTCAGTGGGAGAGGATTTTCCAAGGGCATGAAAAACACCAAGAGGCAGGGGTCATGGGAGCCCGCAGAGTCTGTCTGCCACAGACTGCAAACCAAATGCCATTTTAAACAAGATGCTCGGGAAGATCTTGTTAGATAATCAAGCTCTTTTCTGTTTTACTTTAGTTTCTAAATAACTAGGATTGATTTTTATGATGCTTTTATGGTATATTTTCACTCTCAACCTTTTATCATTTTTTGATAAAGTATTGTCCAATTTTCTTTCCCTAAAACAAGATTGTATTTTCTGAACACCGTTCCAGCTCAAAAATGGAAAAACTAATTGCAATCTAGATCTAGCTCTAATGGCTCTGATGTCTCCATATAGTCCTGCTCTTGAAAACTTTATGAGGCAATGTAGTATAATGCTTACAAACATGTATTCTGGAGTTAGGAAAGCCTGGTCGCAAAATCTGGCTCTACTGCTTGCCAGCTGTGTCATCTTGGACAAGTTAGTTAACCCTTTTGTGCCTCAGTTTCTTCATCTGTAACATAGGAATAATAATAATATCTACCCAATGGGGTTATGAGTATTCAAGGACAGAATACATATACACATCACCTTATATACTGTAAGCATGCTATCAATGCAAATAATAATGACAATAAAAATTATTATGATTGATCCAAAAAGGAGAGTTTTGAGGAGGAAACAATAAACAGTATGGCATAAAGGTCAAATATGATAAGGACTGAAAGATAATTGATTTAACAACTGGAGGGTCCTTGGTGGTCATGGGAAGAGTTGTACCAATGCTTGGGGGTGAGGTGTAACTGTACTGCAGTGTGGGTGTAGAGGGAATGGGAAGTTAGGAAGAGAAGGCAGGAGAGAAGGGCACGGACTCCTGACTGGAGAAACTTTGAAGGAAGAACAGTTAGGCAGCATCTACTATGTACCCTTTGCCTCTACATACAATGGGTAATAGGGTGCCACCTCCCAAGGAGTAGATCCAGCAACTCCCCAAGCCTCTGCAGGAGATTCAGTCTTTTCCTTCTTTGGGTTAGTGCATTTCTAACCCTTTCTTATAAGAAAAAATTAAACTCCAAACTTATTTCTGGCTTCTCTATAGATTGCCAAATTACAACTTAAATATTTAAAGGTTTCCAGCATGCATAGCAAGCTGATGCAATAAATACAAAAAAAAAAAAAAAAAGAGAGAGAAGGAGATCTGTAAGAGGCAGGGGAGATTAGTAAAGATGGCATGGGGAATGGATGGTGAAGTCTTTGAGCATTCAGGCTGGGGGAATCAAATGCAAGCCAAAGATGGTGAATTTAGAGGTTTTTGTATCACATACTAAATTACAAACCCATTTGCCATGTGACCAACTCTCAGTATGTGTAAAATGCAGGAGCTGATGTTCATATTTTTCCTAGGTTAGAGGATGTATCTGTGTGGTAACAAGCTCTCCAAGCTCTTTACAGGGAAGATGCTTGAGTTTGTAATTTATTGTTATTCCACTTATCTTTGTATTTTGTGCCAGCAGTCACACTTTACCCAAGATCTTCCTGAATAATTTCAGTTCATCAGCCAGAAAGAAGAATAATTCCTCAAGGGTAGGGGCCGTGAGCTGAATGCTGTGTGTTTACCTTAAAGGGACGCTGATCCATAGGTCTCCCCTTTGTGGGTGCTTACAGAAACTTAAACTGTTACCCTGAGGACGTATAAAGGGGGTGGCATCACAAAACCCCATATCGCATCCTAGTTCTATCATGGTATGAGCCTGGGGCACTTTGTGAAATGGGGCAATTATGTCAGTCTCATGGATTGCTGTACAAATGAGATGAGATGCCGGCTGTCTGGCTTGTTGACAGTTCAATAAATTCCTCCTAAATTTGGATTCTTAACACATCCTGCTTCCTATCCAATGAATATTTGAAATTCTTCCTGTGAACAAATCTATGTAATAACCTCTAAGTTCCAGCCCCGAGATGAGTAGTATGAATTACCTGTTCACAGTCCCTGCCATACTTGTATAGCAAAACATGAATGGGGCAGTATGGTGAAGTGACTTGGCTTCACTGCCCTGGAAGTCAGGACCACTGGCTGCTCCCCTAACCCACTGAGTGACCTTGAAAATGATCTTGACTCTCTGAGCCTGCTTCCCTATTTGTAAATTATGTCTATAGGGCAGGTGGGGGTGCAGGTGTTTTCTTCTGTCTTGAATATTCCCCATCTAGATTAGAAAGTTCTTTCCTACTGAGTTACACTTTTGCTTATGGTAATTCATTAAGAAGCATTATTACCAGTCATAAGTATTACCAATAACTCTAAATGGTTCCTGTGAAAGAATTTAGCAGCTAATGAAATAATTCACAGTAAATTAATTTGGTAACTAAAATATGGTACAGCCCTATGAAGAAGAAATTAATCTTTTTATAATTGAAGTTCATTAGAAGTCATTATCATTCAGTTCCTGGATTGTATGTGCACAAATATTTGTTGATTTAGCCAATAAATAGATTATTGCACTCCATATAAGCAATCTATGCAATAGGGGCAAACATGAGCATGAGCTTTTTGGACATTAGACGAAGTGTGGAAGGGGCTGTGTTTGGATCACTTGCCATCCTGTGATGCTGTTTGGTACTGCTGTCCTAAAATATATCTTTGCCTGCAAGGATCCTGCAGGCTAATTTGAGCAGCTGGGAACCAGTCCAGCTGTCACTGGCTTTAAGGTAGCTGCTGCAGGTGGTCACAGCAGGCAAATGCCTCCAGATCTAGGGGGAGCATGCAGCGACATGACCCTAGCCCCAATATGGGGCCTAATGGAAAGTGATAAGTCGTAGTTACAGATCCAAATATTTCAGTCAGAGTAAATGTGGGACTGTGTAAAAGTTGTATCCACACACAGAAAAGAGTTACCTTGACCACACACAGACTGATGCTGGTATCAGGACCAACTACTGACACAGAATTAGCAGGGAAATTACATATAAGGGGTCCCTATGCTTCTAGGTGCTCAGAGCGTCTGCCCTGCCCTGGGTTCTCCTGTGTAGCCATCAAGCTCTCTGGGCTTTGCAGCCAGCCAGACCCAGATTCAATTCCTACTGCTGCTGCTTAGCTGTGAGACTTTGGCGGGTTTTCTTTTCTTTAAAATGAAGATAAAAATAGTACGTACCTCACCTATGGGGAACGTGAGAATTAAATGAGATAATGCATTATTATATACTTCATATAGTGCTTTTCACATAGCAAGGCTTGAAGCATTATACTTATTTATTATTACATTGTTATTAATAATAAAGATTGGGACTCAGGGAAAGTTGCCCAAGGTCAGACAACTAACGACTGGCAGGGCCAAAGGGAGCTCTCCGGTCTGTCTGCCAGTGATCATACCACCCTGCTGTGTGAGAGAAACGGACACGGCTGCTCGGAGTGCACCACCGACAAGGCAGAACTCGCCGACGATGCTGCTCTAGAGCAGTTGTCCGGGCCGGATCTTGTCTGTCAGTGTCAGATGGAAGTGGAGTCGGTCACATCTACAACAACTGTTCCCACCTTTCTTTCCACAGGCGATAGACTCTAAACATGGGCCTCCAGCACTCCCCAAACCAGTCAAACCTAAACTGACTTACTTGTGAATCGGGATTAAATTAAAAAAAAAAAAAAGCACTAAGTAGTGCAACAAGGGCAGCTTCCTTAGTTTACACAGCTTCCTTTTTATCTTCCTCTATGCTGCTATCCTGCCCCGTGACGACGGGTGTACTTTGTGAGGCAGTCTTCTTCCAGATCCCAAATCGGGAGTGGGGCACAAATGCTCTGGTTTTCCTTCTCCAAGCCTTTGCACTGCCCGTAATGTGCTGCCCAGAAGGAAAGGTGCCCAGGCATCCAGGGTCCTAGCACCTAATTTCATGCTGGTCTTCTTTTCTTCTTTTGGCAAAAGACTTTTTATTTTCTATTTATGGCTTACAGGAACTTTGGTTGGGTCACCTCCAAATTATATATATTTTCATATATGCAAGCATTTCATCTTATATGTAAAAAGGAGATTTTAGAATTTATAAATGTTTTCCCCTCTCTCTGCAACGTCTGGCTTTCAAGTCTGACTTGCTATGGAATTTTTAAAAAGATGTTTGCTTGAGGTTTTATTGACCTCCTCCTTCCCTAGGACAATATGACTCTTGGCTCATCTTCAAGGCAGATGGGATGCATGGGAAAGGAAAAGATAACAACTGGATTACTCAGAAATTACTGAGAAAATAATGGAGAGTACTTGAAAATGATTATCTGCACGAACTGGTGAGGATCCATGGTCACACCATTAGAATGGATCTTCCATTCATTCATTCGTGATTATGTACAGAGAGCCAGCACGGGCCGGGCATTGAGGATAGCAATAAACCGAACTTCCCCACTTTTCACAGCACAGACAGTAAGTAGCACTGAGATCATCCACAAATATAATTGTCTAATTTTCTTAGAGCCTTGGAGAAGTCTTACAGAAGATGAGTTGGTGTTTTTCTGGACTGTCTGTGATGAGAATAAAGATATTTACTTTTTTAGAGTCCATTGCATCAACACCTTCTGTTCAGGGGTGCTGTATCCCAACCCTTTTTGCATTTTGTATTGGTTATTTATTCTTGTGTAGATTTAACCAAATTTAGCAGATTAAAACAGCAAGCATTTATTATTTTCCAATTTCACTGAGTCAGGAATTTGGGAGCAGCTTAGGCAGGTGCCTTTGACCAAGGTCTCTCATTAGGTTTCCATCAAGCTGTCAGGCAGGCTGCAGTTTTCTTGACTGGGGCTGCAAACCTACTTCCAAACTCATTCACATGGTTATTGTCAGGCCTCAGGAAATTGCTTCCAAGCTCACTCTTGTGACCCTCTCCACCAGGCTACCTTGCAGCATGGCAGATGGCTCCCCCAGGCTGAGAGCAAAAGGGAGTGCCCAAGATAGAAGCCACAGTCTTTTTATAACCTAGCATCAGAATTGATATCCTACCACTTTGGCTGTATTCTTTTTGTTAGGAGCAAGTCAATGAGTCCAGTCCACTCTCCAGGGGAAACAATTACCCCAGGATGTGAATACCACTAGGAAGTGGGGATTTGGGGGTGCCACCTTAGAAACTGTTTGGCACAACCTTCTTCACCTGCCATAAATGCCTCTTGGGTTACAGGTCACAGTGTAGATATCTATGATTTCCCCCAATTCTTTGGCATAAACAGTCACAAGCATTTGATGAAGTGTCTCACTCATTGTACGCTATTCTCAAATGGCTTTATCAGACCTGCCATGATGGTGATGGCTTGCAGGGCCCATAGACTGGACACTTCCTTCTAAGGCAGCTTCTTGTAATCACTTGTTCTGTGTTTGCTATTGAGGGAGCATCTTTGGATACAATCATGGACTCTCACCTGAGTGGTTGATGGTGATGAATGAGAGATACAGGAGGTTTTCCCCATGGTGATTCCTGTCCTGTCATATCACAGAAGTAAGAGTTAAGACATCAGAATTTGAACTTCAGCCCTACCTCTAGCTAGCTCTTGACATGGGACAAATTACTGTATGTCTCAGAGGTTTCATTTCTTTATTTGGAAAATAAAAGTTTGGAGTGGATGCTCTCAGGGCCCTTCAGTTCTAACACTCTGTCCTTCAGTCGCAGGTGTTTTTCTCCTTTAGGAACTTTGTGTGGAGCCAGGTAAATGGTCTTACTGCAGTCTTGCTCTGGTTGTATACATTGTTGGGATTAGATAGATTGCTGCTATCATTTGGCAATTTTCTACTTTCAGTTTCTAGAAACTGCTAAGACATATTCCCACCCATTTTGTATGGGAAAATAGCAAACATTTATTGAAATCCTACCATGTGCCAGGCACTATGCTAAGCACTTTATAGGTGGTCTCATTTGATACTAATAACAATCCTATGAAGTAGATACCTTTTTATTCATAGTTTACAGAAGAAGAAACTGAGGCTTTGAGAGTAAATTTGTCAAGATCACAAGCTAGTAACAAGCATGGTCAGAATTCTAATGGTCAGGGTGTCTGGCTCAAAGCCAGGTTCTTGACCTCTTAGTTACCTATTTTGTGCACCAGTTAGTTCCTTGGGTGGGGCCTGATCAGTCAAGGATCTAAGACCCTGAGCAGCAGAGCCTATCAGAGTACTCTGGCCAGTGTGATATCTTAGAAGTGCCAAGCAGCCATTGATGCCGGGGTTCTTGTTCACGAAGCCGAAGAATGAGCCTCATGAACAGTCAAGGTAGGAGAGCAAGGTACAGGCTTTTATTTAGAA
This sequence comes from Smutsia gigantea, assembly GCA_032199065.1. Classification (NCBI taxonomy): domain Eukaryota; kingdom Metazoa; phylum Chordata; class Mammalia; order Pholidota; family Manidae; genus Smutsia; species Smutsia gigantea. The sequence continues at coordinate 38,071 of JAVSCE010017571.1, forward strand.
ATAAAGTGTTAGGACAGAGCTCCTGGCTCATGCCAGGAGGGGACAAGAGAGTCCGGTGTGCTACGTTGTCTAGGGGTTTTATAGGCAGATTAGGATTTTTCGAGAGCATGAAAGAAAGGTTTAGGGGTGTAGACCTGCCATGTGTGTCTGAACACCCCGAATTAATTTAACACAAGGAATTCCGCCCCCGGATTTCTCTCCGGAACACCTGTGTCCTGGTCTAGGAGCATATCAAAAGGCAGCCTGCCCAGCCTCCAAGGTGGGCTGAGGTATTGTTTGTTTGCTAAAGAGTAAGTTAAGAATTCTGCTTCCCAAACTTCCTGGGTGTTAAAATGCAATTTTATCTTTAAGGTGGAATCTTCCCTGCCTTTTACTATGTTGTTTACAGCTGGGTCTGCATGCTAAATTAGTTGCCCAGTTTGTCCTGGGCCTTTTAGCATGCTAAAGTGAATCTTACAAATGATTAGCATAATAACAACATGGGGTACTCTTCTTTATCTGGGGAACACCAACTGATCTTACTGAAGAATGACCCTAGAGCTTAATGTTTAACACAGAGTTTTGGTAGGGGTTTCCTTGCATGTAGTTACATTGCTCTGACTGCACATATTCTGCCTTGCTTTTTTCCGGAGGCCCTCCTCTACTCTGACTACACCCACAGTCCCTGTCTCACCATGATATTGTTTCCAGAATAAGCCAATGGCATGATGATGTGACTTAAAGGAAGGTGGAGGTGGGTCCTGTGAGCACATGCCATTTTCTGACAAGACCCCTAAATATGTGTTGCTCAGCAGAGATGACCAATAAACCTTGTGCTTCCTTTTTTTCTTTCTTTCTACTGTGATTTTTTTTATTCCTTATGAATATGCATTTATCTGAAAACCTCTCTTGTGTTTTTGGTTAGCAAGAGAGCTTTAAAATGGAAATGCCTCACCTGGCCTCTTTGGCCCTCCTGGAGGTATAGTCGTAAGTTTCTTGTTGCCAAAAGGTCTTGCAAAGCAGGTAGGATTTTGAGGCTGTTTTGGTTTTTTTTGCTCCTTCAGGCTTTCAGTCCTAGAGTTTAGAATTGAATTTGAGCCACAACACACTATAGAATAGTCTGCAAAAACTCCACTGGGAACCCCCTGGCAAAGGATGCGTCTGTTCCCTGGTTCTTCTTAGTTCACTTTAATGTTGCTACACAAGCCTATTCCTGCTATGGGTGGATGGGAGGACAGCAATCACTTTTCAGTGTCTCTTGTTCCTAAGTGGCTTTTTTGGGAGGGATCTTCTTTGAAGTTGGAAGAAATACTATTTTACATAGTCACTTATTTGGCTGTTGCTATAATGAAAATTTTCACTGACGTGAAGAAGCCAAAGATTTTACTAGATGGGAATGGCTGCACTAAATGATCAAAACTGTAAAGTAACAAGGCATAATCACTAACATGTATGGAGAATTCTGCAGGACCTCTGTGCATTATCTAAGTAAATTCTTTCACAGAGCTTGGGTGATAGATATTTTTATACTCTCCATCATGTACATAGTGTGTAGAGAGTTAAGAGACTCATTCAAAATTGGAATTCCTGTAATTGGGAAAGCTGAACTAGAATCTGTCTCTCAGAATTCCAAACCAGTGTTTTACATTACTATGCAAACTACCGCAAATAAATCAGAACTTTCTTTTATCTGAACCCCAGAAGCTTGGAGCTGTGCCCATTTGTTTAGGGTGAGATTGGTACTTAAAATTTTTATTTCCTAAATTTTTAGCATACACAAAATTTAAGGTTGAATAGTTAAATTATTTAACAAGAGTAAACATTTGTAAAAAACTTCAAAAGTACTCATTTACAAAATTGACAGAAAATATGGAATCATAAAACTTCTGGCTTAGAAAGGATTCCAGAAGTAATAGGCCCTTCTCCCCCATCCTCATGTCACTCATCAGTCATTCTCACCGGCTCATTTAAGCAATCCTTTCCTTGGCAGAACACTCTTGGTTTATAGAGCGCTGTGCGTTTAAGACATTCTGCAGCTTGGGCACCTTCCTCAGTTCTTACTTCCCTCAAAGCTAGAACAAAATGGTGTGGATTAATTACTATTGAGACTCAACATGCCCTCTCAGGAGCAAAGTTCATGCAACAGCAAGAATGCCTTAAGTCTATGCTTACTTTCCTCTAGAGAATTTGTGCTTCATCCTCGTATTTGTTAACTCTTTCAACTTCTTTGGCAAGAGCTGTACGTCCAGCGGGGTCACCACTGGCTTCATCAGGCTAGCGAGCACTTGCAATGTAGAGTCTGAGATGAAAGGTGCTACGTGCATAAAATACACAATAGGTTCTGAAGCTTTGGTTTAAAAAAAAATAGAAAAGAAAATGTGTCTCACTGATAAATTTTTTATATTGGTTACATGTTGAAATAACATTTTGGATACATTGGGCTAAAGTATATTCTTAAATTAATTTCACTTGTTTTAATGTTTTTAGATGGCTACTGGAAACTTGAAAATGACAAAAGTTGCTCACATTATATTTCTTTGGCTAGTGCTAGACAAGAGCATAGATAGATTAAATAGCAAAAGAGATGGAACTAGAAAAATTGATTGAGTTGCAAGCTTGGAAGGTCTAGAGCAACATTTATGAATCACTCTCAAAGTGCCAAATATTGCCCACAACTTATAGAAATACACAATGTTTTCACTCAAGATTCGTAACTTTTATATTGCATGGTAAGTAGAAGCTTAACATCAATATCCACGACCATTTGAGCCAGTCCCCTTTTCCAGTTCTTTGCTTGCTGTGTTTTATGAATAGTAAGAAAAAGCTACCAAGAACAGAGGTGAGGATGGAAGAGGGCCACAGCTCTGCAAGGGAATTAGGAGACAATTGTGTAATTCCCATCTAAAGGTGATGAGAAAAAGGCACCAAGCCATTGACCCAGGGGCACTCTCTGGCAGGCCTTTGGCAATTAGCACCTACCTAAGTGTGTCACAGCCTAACTGTTAATTTCCATTCATGGGGTTTCTTTCATTTTTCTGGTGTCTCAGTTAGCTCCAAGGTGATGCTTTAAATAGTTGTGAAGGCCTCTGTGGAGGCAGTCAGAAGTTTCCTGAGTGGGCATCATTAGCTCCCTTTGTCAGTATTTCTCCACCTCCTAATACATCTTCAGCAGCATCTGAGCTTTTCTCCTGGAATCCAACCAGCAAGCTGTTATCAGAATTCTCCAGCCACTCCTGGGTACCACTGCCAGAGAGCTGGAAAGGGTTATGTAGGAGGAAATGCCAGCCTTGCTGACTCAGGCAACTTCTTCAACCCAAAGTTGACTGGTAGCTATCGTGACTGCATTCATGGGACCATGGGAGGTAATCAGCCCAGACCAGCTCTCTCAGTCAGGAAAGAGGAGAGAAATGTCCAACTGTCCTGTGGAGTGAAATGCTCCAACTCCCATGCAGAGAAGATGATGGTAGCTTTTTCTAACTATTCATAAAACACAGCAAGCAAAGAACTGGAAAAGGTGACTGGCTCAAATAGTCGTGGATATTGACATATTAAGCTTCTACTTACCATGCAATATAAAAGTCATGAATCTTGAATGAAGTCAGGTTATATGCAGGCTGGCTTATGGTTATTAGCTCTCTTAACTCTGGAGTTCCTTTGCTGTGATTGGATTGTGATGAAAAAGAATAAAAGTGAGGGTTGAAAAAGTCTGTGCTACCCACAAGCTCATGCTTTCAATTCAGATCTAGCCTGGATGAGGGTGAGTGGTCCAGTTTGAAGAGTCTCCAGAGTGCCTCTAATTTGGAAGTTTAGTCGAAACAGGGTTTTGGAGTCTAATGGGTTGGAGTTGAGTAGTGATTCTTTAAATTAACAGCTGCATGATCTTGGCCAAATCACTTCATCCCTTGGAGCTTCAATTTCCTCCCTGCAAAACTGGCATATACTGCCTGCCTTCTGGGGCTGTTGTCAGGCTTATGTGAGATGTGTATGTAAAGACACTTGGCATCCATCATAAAGAATGAAGTGAATCATCCCAACCTTTCCCCTTTAGTGTGTTTTATTGTGACAGCCTTAATATAAGTAAATAACCTCTTGTGAAACTGAACCCACCTTTGGCAATGATCATGCTCGCTCTAGCTCTTTTTTTTTAACTACTTGACTTTGGAGATTGTTCAAGTCTAAGGGTGATGATGATGAAAAAGAATACTTACCTTTTTTTCAGCATCTACCCAAGACTTTGCCCTGTGTTAACTGCTTTTCACATATTATCTTGTAAAATCATCCTAATAACCCTGTGAGGCAGATATTATTATCCCCACTTATAGATGAGGAATGAGGTTAAGAAAGATTAGGTGGCTTGCTCAAGGTCATGAAACTAGGTAGTAGAAGAACCGGGATTTAAACGCAGGTGTGACTGACTCCACTATCATTCTGAATCACTATACTATACTTTGTCTATGATATTAACCCCCCTGTGTTTCCTCAAAAACCAAAACATTTTCTGTGTCCATCAGTTATCAAAATGTGCTTTAAAAGGGAACCATTCCCAATTTAAAATATCTTAAGTAGTTTAAGCATATTTAATATCTTACTGAAACAAAATTTTTAATTGAAAGACAATCAGGAAATCGTTTTGACCAGAGAAAATTGAATTTCTTATTCTTATGGAAATTTAGAGAATAAATGCATTCCGTGGAGAAAAGAAAATAAACTATGCTTAAACTAAAGCCTAGAAGAACTAATTACAGACATATACACAATTTAGAAATAATTGTAGTACTTAAGGTTTTATTTATTAATATTCATGAAAATGTTTGAGAATTTGTAGACATGAAAGGTTATTTGTGCTCTTTTAAGATTCCAAATGTTACTTTTGTTTTGTATAAGAGCTTAAAATTGTATAATACCCACCTGCTCCTATATTATAAGATATAAGAAATTAGATAAATATGAAAATTTTGAGAATATGAAAAAATTTTTAAATCCAGAAATTAAAGTAGACAAAGCTGTTTCTGAGGCCAAGAAAATAATATTTCAAATAAATAAAGGGACAAACCATTGAGCATTTTTCATTGTGGGGGTGGGGTGGCTCTTCTATCTGTTGAATGACACCATGCAAGGCTGCTCTTTGCTGCTGCCCAGGCAGGCCTGTTCATATTATTTTTCTTGGGTTTTGCTCAAAAGAACAAATATCATCCTAATGCCAATATTGTCAAATGCCATTAAATGTTCAGATTTACTTCTCTAAAATTTGCCCTCTCCTTCTTAAATAAAGGTGTGTCTTTCTAGAATATTAAAAACCCTAAGTTAACTAATGTTGAGATTAATCAGAATAAGTAAAGTGTCTTTGACCATTGGCTTATTAATGTAATTCACATTAATCGCCTCTAAGGAAAATTAATAAATCTCATATTGGTACAATAGCATCTTTCTGTTAAGCTTGATAAAACTATTTTTAAAGAAAAAGAAGTATCATTTTCATTTCATCAATCCCATTATTTTACTGAAACAGCCCCTGTCAAGGTCTCCAGGACCTGAACATTGCTTAATCCATAGCTTTACTTGTACCATTAGAACTATTAACCACAATTCCTCCTTGAAACACTTTCCTCACTTAGCTCGATCTTTCACTTTCCCCTCGTTCTTCTGTTCCACTGGCAGGTCAGGTCCTCATTATCTACTGACTGCTAAGCATAAAAACACTTCAGGGTTTCACTCTAGAATCTTTTTATTTCTTTGTCTTGATTTATTCTGCTGGTAACACCATCCCCAGTCTCTTAGCTTTGAAAGCATTTATACACTGAGGATTCCCGAATTTACATTTCTAGCCCTGACCTCTTTCCTAAATAAAAGGCTTGTAGTCAACCATCTACAAATTACCAAGGCCAAGCTCATGCCACTCACTGTCCGACATGCCAGTAAGTCAAGAAATAATGTGTTGGGGCCAGGAAAGCGACTTTATTTGCAAATCCAGCAGATGGTAAACATGGCAGACTAATGTCCTAAAGCAGCACCATCTTAACTCAGGGTTGATTTCAAGCTTCTTTAATGCTGGGGAATGGGGAAACAGGAGGAGGAGCAGGTTAGGAGGTGACTGAGGGCTGCAGATGTGGGCGCCTGTGAGGATCCAAGGAGAGCTGAGAAACTTCATGTCCTTGGTTAGTTGACTCTTGTTGACCTAGATCTGGTCACGATGTTCCTACAGATCTTTGACAGGGCAATCATTATTTTCATACCTATTTCCCTGTCTCCTCGGGAGAGGCAAGCTTCGGGTAAGGGCTATTTGCAGAAATCTCAAACCGTAGGCAAAATTCCTGTTGATGATTAAGAAGCCTACATGTAGGGCTCAGGGCTGAGCAGAAGCCCTTTTCCTTTTTCTTTCTTTTCTTTTTTTCCTTTGGCCCAAATATTAAAGCAGCAAAGGAGACAAATACAGTATGTAGGCAGAGATGCTACCTTTTTACTCTCTGTTACATACTCAGATTTTTACTTGAATATCTGATAGTATATCAAACTTAACATGTAAAAAATCAAACTCCTGATTCTCCACCAACATTTTCCATCACTACACTGACAACCCTCTTCTTGTATAGTCTTCTACATCTGCTATCTCCATCCTTGTTGCCCAGGCAAAACTTTATTTCCTGTTTTCTCCTGACACCCACGTTCATTGTAAATCCTATTGGCTCTGCCTTCAAAGTGCTGTATGTCAAAGATCTGAGCACTTTGACCGCCTCGACTCCTGTTTTTCTGGTCCAAGTTTCCATCATGTTTCATCCCCTCACCTGAATTATTTCAGTAACTTCCCATTAGGCCTTCTTGCTTTTCCCCACTACAGTCTGTTCTCAACCCAGAGGCCAGAGGGATCTATTTAAATTGCAGGTAAGCTCAAGTCACTCTTTTGCTCAAAACTTTTAATGGCTTCTCATTTCATTCAGAGTAAAATCCAAAGACAGTATGACTTGCAAATCCCTACATGACTTTCCCTCACCTATATTTTTATCTCTTGCCTCCTGCCCCACTTGTACATTCATCCTTCTCAAAGACAGAGAGGCCCTAACACAATATCCAGCCCTCTTGAGACACTCAAAGGCTGCAACTTGGAAGCCCGGGACCTAGATTTTATTCCAGCCTGCAAAACACCTTAAATCTTGGTCCCAGACTGCTAATGTACTTAGGTGTTTTGTAGGGAAAAAAGGAAATACTTTGTGGAGGAAAATAATATCATCTGGGTCTCAAACTATTAATAAATATTATTTTAATTAGTCTAGCCAACTGTCAAAGATTATAAAGCAAATGAAGATTCAAGACAAATGACAAATAATATGGTTCCAGACCACCTGTCCACTTAGCATATAAAAAGGTACTCAACATCACTAATCATTAGGGAGATGCAGATTAAAACCACAACAACATACCCATCAAATAAAAAATAAAAAAGCAACTGATAATACCAAGGGTTGGGGAGGATACAGAGCAACTGGAACTTACATCCACCATGGATAGGAACACAGAACAGTATAGCCACTTTGGAAAACAGTTTGGCGGTTATTAAAAAGTTAAACATACAATTACCATACGACCCAGCAGTCCCATTTCTAGATATTTACCCAAGAGAAAATAAGATACATATTCACACAAAACCTGTTCACAAATGTTTATAATGGCTTTATTCTTAATTGTCCAAAATTGGAAATGTTTCTCAATTGATAAATGGATAAAAGCAGCCATAAACACACAATGGAATACTACTCAATAATATTTGCTAGGAGATTCACTTTTTAAAAAGCCATGTTGACCCCAGAATTGGTCTGACATTTCAGTCGCCTCTGGGGATGACTGACAGAACATATGGGAGCCCTTGAGAGCAGGAGGATGATAAACCTTCAACTCAGGGAAGGGCAGGCAGCCTATCACTTCACATTTCTCCCTTCATCTGACCGTCTCAGCTTCTCATGTGAATTGGTGCTCCTTCAGATGTCCCTGCTGTCACCTGTGGTTGAGCTCACAGGCCCTGTGATACAGCTGGACAGCCAAGGATGGTTTCAGAGGAAGGGCATTTTGCTGGGGGTCTCAGCTGTCTCACTAACTAGGCCAACGTTTTACATCACCCAGAGCAGGAGGGAGAAACAGACTTGTAACTTGAGGACAGGATGTTAGCAACCGTTGTTGCCAAGCACAGAGCCTTATGCATGGTAGGTGTGCGATACATGTTTGTTTTGTGTAAATATTTGGTTTCTTTTTAAGATATTAAATTTGGTTCCTAGTGTCCTCAAGTGTACGAAGTGCAAATTAAAACTGTTGTGGCAGTAGCCATACTTAATTCATTGGTAAAGAAATAATAACCTTGATGTCCTTAATTAAAGAATATTGGCTATGTAATATGATTATTCATTCATATATTCAGGAAGATCGGCTAAACACTATGTCCTAGATTCTGTGCCAAATTATTTAGATTAAAACTATACATCCAAGAACAAAAATAAAATTTTAATTATAAATTTTTTTTACTGTGAAATGATTATCACAGTCAGTTTAGTTAACATCCTTCAACATACATAGTTACAAATTATTTTTTCTTGTGATGTGAACTTTTGAAGTTTTTTCTCTTAACAACTTTTCAATACACAAGACATTATTGCTCACCATGCAACGAACAAGTTGCAATACAGTGAACAAGCCCCCACAAGGTGAACCATGCAAGGAACATAGTGAACAAGTTCTCACAAGGTGAACAATGCAAAGGCAGTCGTATCAGAGAAACTAATTCAGTTACTATAATCAATCAAGTCAACTATGATTATTCATATGATTTTTATACTTAAATTATAAGTGAATCCCACATTTCCCCCTTTTTTGTTTTAATTGACTCAAATGCATATGCATATATTTGTGGAAGGTCCCAGAATAATGATTAGCTGGGCTCGGCCTGTGACATAGCTTGTCACAGGCAATGTCTCTCTTGTCTGGAGGAGTGAGGTTCTATGCCTCACCTCGGTTGGCCCCACGTTGCTCACCTGAGGTCCCTTGCGACTGTGCCTGTCTTAGGTTGTTCCTCCCATGAGGAATCTTACCCGTCTCTGGCTAACCAGCCATCTCCTGGGACCAAACAGGGAGATAAAATATGAAAGAGAGGACAGCCAGCAGCTATAATTCTGGATAAAATCACAATATACATGATTATTTTCTTGCAGCAAATGCAGGTGGGGAATCAGCATATGATTTCACAAAGTTGTTTAAAAGGAATCACTTATTTCTTGAAGTTAATTCTTGAAAAGTAGCATATGCTTGTATTGGCTTTAAAAGACCAACAACTGCCTTCCGCACACACATGAGGAGAACAGGAATACAAATGCATCACAGTATTAGACCTACAATTATAGGTCATATCCAATGAAACAAAGAAAACCAATTTAACAGTCCAGACATTTGTGAAAACTTATCAATAACATGGTGAATGTTGTCTATTTGATCTTGAATACTATGCGAAAAATCAGACAAATTAAAACAACACATCCCTGGAAATTGTTCACATCCCATATGTTCTTTTTTTTTTTTAATGACTTATTCTTTCATTAGCTTCTCCTAAGTATTCTTTTTTTTATAATTTATTTTGGATCATTAATCTACAATTACATGTGCAATATTATGATTATTAAATTATCCCCTTCATCAAGTCCCCCCCACCAACCCCATTACAGTCACTGTCCATCAGCATAGTGAGATGCTATAGAGTCACTACTTGTCTTCTCTGAGTTGTACAGCCCTCCCCATGGCCCCCCAACATTACATCTGCAATCATAATGCCCCTTTTTCCTTCTTATCCCTCCCTTCCCACCCATACTCCCTAGTCCCTTTCCCTTTGGTAACTATTAGTCCGTTCTTGGGTTCTGTGAGTCTGCTGCTGTTTTGTTCCTTCAGTTTTATTCTTTGTTCTTATACTCCACAGATGAGTGAAATCATTTGATACTTGTCTTTTTCGGCTTGGCTTATTTTACTGAGCATAATACCCTCTAGTTCCATCCATGTTGCTGTAAATGGTAGGATTTGTTTTCTTCTTATGGCTGAATAATATTCCATTGTGTATATGTACCACCTCTTCTTTATCCATTCATCAACTGATGGACACTTAGGTTGCTTCCATTTCTTGGCTATTGTAAATAGTGCTGCGATAAACATAGGGGTGCATCTGTCTTTTTCAAACTGGGCTGCTGCATTCTTAGGGTAAATTCCTAGGAGTGGAATTCCTGGGTCAAATGGTATTTCTATTTTGAGTTTTTTGAGGAACCTCCATACTGCTTTCCACAATGGTTGAACTAATTTGCAGTCCCACCAGCAGTGTAGGAGGGTTCCCTTTTCTCCACATCCTCGCCAACATTTGTTGTTGTTTGTGTTTTGGATGTTGGCCATCCTCACTGGTGTGAGGTGATATCTCATTGTGGTTTTAATCTGCATTTCTCTGATGATTAGCGATGTGGAGCATCTTTTCATGTGCCTGTTGGCCATCTGAATTTCTTCTTTAGAGAAGTGTCTATTCATGTCCTCTGCCCATTTCTTAATTGGATTATTTGCTCTTTGTTTGTTAAGGTGCATGAGTTCTTTATATATTTTGGATGTCAACCCCTTATCGGATACGTCATTTATGAATATATTCTCCCATACCGTAGGATGTCTTTTTGTTCTACTAATGGTGTCCTTTGCTGTACAGAAGCTTTTCAGCTTGATATAGTCCCACTTGTTCATTTTTGCTTTTCCTTCCCTTGTCCGGGGAGATATGTTCATGAAGAAGTCGCTCATGTTTATGTCCAAGAGATTTTAGCCTATGTTTTTTTCTAAGAGTTTTATAGTTTCATGACTTACATTCAGGTCTTTGATCCACCTTGAGTTTACCTTTGTGCACAGGGTTAGACTGTAGTCCAGTTTCATTCTCTTACATGTAGCTGTCCAGTTTTTCCAACACCAGCTGCTGAAGAGGCTGTCATCTCCCCATTGTATATCCAAGGCTCCTTTATCAAATATTAATTGACTGTATATGTTTGGGTTAATGTTTGGATTTTCTATTCTGTTCCACTGGTCTGTGGGTCTGTTTTTGTGCCAATACCAAATTGTCTTGATTACTGTGGCTTTGTAGTAGAGCTTGAAGTCAGGGAGCATAATTCCCCCTGTTTTACTCCTCCTTCTCAGGATTGCTTTGGCTATTCGGGGTCTTTTGTGGTTCCATATGAATTTTAGAATTATTTGTTCCAGTTCATTGAAGAAAGCTGTTGGTAGTTTGATAGGGATTGCATTGAATCTGTAGATTGCTTTAGGTAGTATAGCCATTTTGACAATATTTATTCTTCCTAGCCAAGAGCATGGGATGCATTTCCATTTGTTAGTGTCCTCTTTAATTTCTCTTAGGAGTGTCTTGTAGTTTTCAGAGTACAGGTCTTTCACTTCCTTTGTTAGGTTTATTCCTAGGTATTTTATTCTTTTTGATGCAATTGTGAGTGGAATTGTTTTTCTGATTTCTCTTTCTGTTAGTTCATCATTAGTGTATAGGAAAGCAACAGATTTCTGTGTGTTAATTTTGTATCCTGCAACTTTGCTGAATTCAGATATTAGTTCTAGTAGTTTTGGAGTGGAGTCTTTAGGGTTTTTTATGTACAATATCATGTCATCCGCAAATAGTGACAATTTGATTTCTTCTTTACCAATCTGGATGCCTTGTATGTCTTTGTTTTGTCTGATTGCTGTGGCTAGGACCTCCAGTACTATGTTGAATAACAGTGGAGAGAGTGGGCATCCCTGTCTTGTTCCCGATCTTAGATGAAAAGCTTTCAGCGTCTCGCTGTTCAGTATGATGTTAGCTGTGGGTTTGTCATATATAGCCTTTATGATGTTGAGGTACTTGCCGTCTATACCCATTTTGTTGAGAGTTTTAATCAGGAATGGATGCTGAATTTTGTCAAATGCTTTTTCAGCATCTATGGAGATGATCATGTGGTTTTTGTTCTTCTTTTTGTTGATGTGGTGGATGATGTTGATGGATTTTTGAATGTTGTACCATCCTTGCATCCCTGGGATGAATCCCACTTGATCATGGTGTATGATCCTCTAGATGTATTTTTGAATTCGGTTTGCTAATATTTTGTTGAGTATTTTTGCATGTACGTCCATCAGGGATATTGGTCTGTCATTTTCTTTTTTGGTGAGGTCTTTGCCCGGTTTTGGTATTAGAGTGATGCTGGCTTCATAGAATGAGTTTGGAAGTATTCCCTCCTCTTCTATTTTTTGAAAAACTTTAAGGAGAATGGGTGTTATTTCTTCTCTATATGTCTGGTAGAATTCAGAGGTGAATCCTTCTGGTCCGGGGATTTTGTTCTTGGGTAGTTTTTTGATTACTGATTCAATTTCATTGCTGGTGATTGGTCTGTTTAGTTTTTCTGTTTCTTCCTTGGTCAGTCTTGGAAGGTTGTATTTTTCTAAGAAGTCATCCATTTCTTCCAGGTTTTCCAGCTTGTTAGCATATAGATTCTCATAATATTGTCTTATAATTCTTTGTATTTCTGTAGGGTCCGTCGTGATTTTTCCTTACTCATTTCTGATTGTTTATGTGTGTAGATTCTCTTTTTCTCTTAATGAGTCTGGCTAGGGGCTTATTTATTTTGTTTATTTTTTCAAAGAACCAGCTCTTGGTTTCATTGATTTTTTTCTATTGTTTTATTCCTCTCAATTTTATTTATTTCTTCTCTAATCTTTATTATGTCCCTCCTTCTGGTGTCTTTGGGCCTCATTTGTTCTTCTTTTTCCAATTTCAGTAATTGTGTCTTTAGACTATTCATTTGGGAACGTTCTTCCTTCTTTAAATAGGCCTGGACTGCAATATACTTTCCTCTTAGAACTGCCTTTGCTGCGTCCCACAGAAGTTGTGGCTTTGTGTTGTTGTTGTCATTAGTCTCCATATATTCTTTCTTTTCTGTTTTGATTTGGTCGTTAACCCTTTGATTAGTTAGGAGAGTGTTGTTAAGTCTCCATGTATTTGTGAGCTTTTTTGATTTCTTTCTAAAATTTATTTCTAGTTTTATACCTTGGTGATCTGAGAAGTTGGCTGGTCGAATTTCAATATTTTGACTTTACTGAGGTTCTTTTTGTGGCCTAGTATGTGTTCTATTCTGGAAAATGTTCCATGTGCACTTGAGAAAAATGTGTATCCTGCTGCTTTTGGGTGAAGAGTTCTGTAGATATCTGTTATGTCCATCTGTTCTATTGTGTTGTTCAGTGCCTCTGTGTCTTTACTTATTCTCTGTCTGGTTGATCTGTCCTTTGGAGTGAGTGGTGTGTTGAAGTTTCCTAAAATGAATGCATTGCTGTCTATTTCCTCCTTTAATTCTGTTAGTATTTGTTTCACATATGCTCGTGCTCCTGTGTTGGGTGCATATATATTTATAATGGTTATATCTTCTTGTTGAACTGACCCCTTTATCATTATGTAATGTCCGTCTTCATGTTTTGCTACTTTCTTCGTTTTGAAGTCTATTTTGTCTGATACAAGTACTGCAACACCTGCTTTTTTCTCTTTGTTGTTTGCATGAAATATCTTTTTCCATCCCTTCACTTTTAGTCTGTGTATGTCTTTGGGTTTAAAGTGAGTCTCTTGAAGGCAGCATATAGATGGGTCTTGTTTTTTTATTCATTCAGTGACTCTATGTCTTTTGACTGGTGCATTCAGTCCATTTACATTTAGGGTGATTATGCATAGGTATGTACTTATTGGCATTGCAGGCTTCAGATTCATGGTTACCAAAGGTTCAAGGTTAACTTCCCTACTATCTAAAAGTCTAACAACTAACTTAATATGCTATTACAAACACAATCTAAAGGTTCTTTGTTTGTTTGTTTGTTTCCTCCTTTTTCTTTCTATTCCATTCTTTATGTATTAGGTATCATATTCTGTACTGTTCGTCTATCCCTTGATTGACTTTGGGAATAGTTCATTTAATTTTGCATTTTCTTAGTAATTAGCTATTCTATTTTCTTTACTGTGGTTTTATTACTTCTGGTGACAGCTATTAATCTGTAGGAACACTTCCATCTATAGCAGTCCCTCAAAAATATACTGTAGAGATGGTTTGTGGGAGGCAAATTCTCTCAGCTTTTGCTTATCTGGGAATTGTTTAATCCCTCCTTCAAATTTAAATGATAATCTTGCCAGATAAAGTAATCTTGGTTCAAGGCCCTTCTGCTTCATTGCATTAAATACATCATGCCACTCCCTTCTGGCCTGCAAGGTTTCTGCTGAGAAGTCTGATGATAGCCTGATGGGTTTTCCTTTGTATGTGATCCTATTTCTCTCTCTGGCTGCTTTTAATAGTCTGTCCTTATCCTTGATCTTTGCCATTTTAATTACTATATGTCTTGCTGTTGTCTTTCTTGGGTCCCTTGTGTTGTGAGATCTGCGCACCTCCATGGCCTGAGAGACTATCTCCTTCCCCAGACTGGGGACGTTTTCAGCAATCACCTCCTCAAAGACGCTTTCTATCCCTTTTTCTCTCTCTTCTTCCTCTGTTACCCCTATAACGCGAATATTGTTCCGTTTGGATTGGTCACACAGTTCTCTCAATATTCTTTCATTCTTAGAGATCCTTTTTTCTCTCTGTGCCTCAGCTTCTTTATATTCCTCTTCTCTAGATCCTATTTCATTTATTGTCTCCTCCACTGTATCCAATCTGCTTTTAATACCATCCATTGTGTTCTTCAATGATTGGATCCCTGACCAGAATTCATTCCTGAGTTCTTGAATATCTTTCCGTACCTCCATGAGCATGTTAATGATTTTTATTTTGAACTCCCTTTCAGGGAGAGTCATAAGGTCCACATCATTTAAATCTTTCTCAGGAGTTGTGTTCATAATTTTACTCTGGACCAGGTTCCTTTGGCGTTTCATATTTGTGTATGGTGCCCTCTAGTGCCCAGAAGCTCTACTCTCTGGAGCTGCTCAGCCCCTGAAGCAATGCGGGGATTGTAGGGGAGTGGTATTGGTGCCTCCGGGGAGGAAAGGGGTGTTTGCTGGTTCCTGGCTGCTATGCCTGTCTCCACTGCCTGAACAAGTGGGCTGAGCACACAGGTATAAGCCTCTGTGCTTTGTGTTTTTAGTTGCTATAGACAGATCTTCCCTCTGGCTGGCCTAACACCAGGGAAGGATTTCCCCGTTTGCAAGCCCATTGGGGCTGGCCGGAAGAAAGGCGCACAAGTCTGTCTGTCACAGAAGTGGTTCTTGGAGCTATGTAGGCAGCCAGGGAGCTGGAGCACCTGAAGATCATGAAAGCTCCCAACCTGCTGGGCTGAGTGCACCTGGACAATTTTCTCTGCCTGTCCTTTCTCCTGAGCAGTAAGCTCCGTGCAGTCCTTGCCCCTTTAGCAGCTCTCTTGCTAAGGGCTTCTTTGTTAGGAAGTCTCTCAGACTGCCTGCCCTTCTTTTGTCCCCGAGCAGCTGGGTATGGATCCCGGCTTTCACAAGCAGCTGGATTCTTAGTCTCTCCAGGAATTCTGCCTGTCTTAGCTTTCCAACCCCCTAATTACAAGAGTATCATGCAAGCACCATATAATGTAGGTTTATGCTCCCAGAGAAGATCTCCAGAGTTAGGTATTCAGCAGTCCCACATCTCCACTCCCTCCCTGCTCCGTTCCTGTTCCTCCCACTGGTGAGCTGGGGTGGGGGAAGGGCTTGGATCCCACAGGACCACAGCTTTAGTACGTTACCCTTTTCTGTGAGGGCTGCTCTTGTCCCCAGGTGTGTGCAGTTTGTTGCCGTCCTCTTTCCCGTTGCTCTTTCAAGAGTAGTTGATGTAGCTTTATTTTCATATTATATGAGGTTTTAGGAGGAAGCCTGTGTCTCACCTCTCATGCCGCCATCTTTAATCCATAATTATAAATTTTAAAGATTTATATTGGTCTTTGCACACTTTGTTCCCTAGTGAATTTATTTTTTCTTTTCATTTTTTTTTCTTGTAAAGTAGTAGATGTTTTTTATGTACAGATGCCCTGGTACAGTGATTGGCAACTGTTTTTTCTGTCCTGGTATACTTAGAAGATTTGGTTCATTTCTACAAGTAACAGTAACTCTCCATGTGGAGAGTCTAAACACGGGCAGAATTGTTGGGGGTGGGGGAGTGAAGTATCAGAATTCAGAAGAGTTAGGGGAACCTGTGTGGTTCCAAACCGCCTATGTACTTCCCGCTCTCCCCATTGTGACTCTCAGCTGTTTTGGTGTCTGTTTTGTCCAGAGGGAAGGGATCTCCCATGGTTACTTCCTTTCACTTGAGAAAGATTATATTGTTTGACTCTCATGTTTTTGCTACTTCAAGTTTTCATTAAACAGTAACTGTATTCAGGATGCTAAAGATACACAGTAAAATTAAATTTTCTTTATTAGTTAGTTACCTATGGTTTGTTTCTATCCTCCCTCTCTTCCTCTCCCCAAAACACAAGTGCATCCTCCTTCTTGTGTTTGATGATTTTGATTTTATTTTGTTGTGTTTAGTTTTGGGTATTGGCATTGATTTTTATAAATTATTGGTGGGAATAAATAGAAGTGAAACATCGAACACTGTTTGAAAACTTGTATATATGGACAACCAAATCATGTTCATTTTTACAGAGGCTAAGTGGTGACCTGAATCATTTGGGAGAATGTTTTGTATTCAGTACTTTTTTATTTTCACTTGAAAAAACAGTAGACACTGTAATGTAACAGAATACAAAAATTGTACATCCTTATTAATCTCCCCCCAAATTTCTAGTTTCCATAGGCATACATGCTTTAATATATTATGACTGTAATCATGGTGGCTGTGGAGGACACAGAGGAAAAGAAGGTGAATGGAGGGAATGTTTCAGATTGAGCCTAAGTGGCATTCATTGCTGGGATTCAGGTACCTCTGACACTTCTGTCTGGAGGATTGTTAATATGGTGCATTAGGAGCCTCCTGAAGAGAAAACCCTACTTAAAGGAAGAGCAAACCCAGCAACAAGCTCAGCCAGTAAAAAGGCTAGAGGGCTCAGAGATGAGGTGGAGCTTCAGAGGGCTGGTAAATCAGGAATAAGCCAATCAGGGAAGCAGTATGCTTTCACTTATTGGGCTCCAGCCTTTCAAAGGCCATCTGCTGCTACTCAAGCATTCCCTTGAGGAGGCAAACCTCCTAAACCCTACCCAAGTTGATTATTATCCATTAAACAAAATAGATCTCTTCCTGTGGATAGGGAGAAGGGAGCTTCCATCTAGGAAGATAAGATAATTTCCATATTGTAATGTATATGACACACAGAACAGCTTTTCCTCTCTGAGAAGAAAACATGGCCAGAAAAACACTTGTTCCCGGCAATGTACAGCGCTGAGGCTCCAGGTGACCTCTGAGTATACCACTGACACTGTGCAAATGGTTTGGGGTATGTGTGCTTCTTTGTTTTCATGAGAAAGGAGGTTATAACTTCCATTAAATTCTCAAAGGTGTCTGTAACCCCACAGAGTCCCTACTGCTTTATGTGTGGTCTCTGATTGATTTCAGTAACATACAGAGCTTCATTTGTTGTCTACAGAATGATTCTCTCAGATATATGTTCCTAACCCCTTTACTCTCCAGATATAAAATTTGTATATAATATAAGCATTCTATATACACATTTAAGCTTAGTACCTTAACTGTACTGTAAAGGCAAAATTTTAAAGTGACTTACAATAAAATTGTATATTATTTCAACAGCAAATGCTTGCACATGACTACCTGAAAGGACATAATGAAGTGGTCAAGGACTAATGCCCACTCACCATGCACACGACACTACTCATAGAGCAGAGCTTTTGTATACTATTGGCAGCTCAAATACCACAATTGCCATTGGTGACACGATTTTCTAAAATGGAGACAACATTTGGGGAAGTTCTAGAGAAAATAAAGTTCCCTAATTTATAAGAAAGTTTCATTCCTGAAAATTCTAGTATATAAAAACCGTATCCAAACAAACAAAATCACAACTGCAGCTACTACAAAAACAACATATTTGGGGTTCTGTGTAAAAAAAAGAGTTAGGTTCTTGGCTTAGATAATTATAAACAGGTGTATCACATGAATTCTCCCAAGCTAAGGAATAATTCATGATTGGGTGAGACGGTCTCTCACAATTTAGGATGTCCAGCATCCTTGGTTCCTGGCCATTAAATACCAGTTGCACATCCCCTCCCATAATTATGACACCCAAAACCCCTCCCACAAAGTCTGAACAGCACCAGGGAGGTGCTGTCGCCTCCTCTGAGAACCACTGAACTACTGGAGGAAGTTCAGACTCTTGAGTGTGCACGTGGGTCCTTCATACTCAGGTTTCTACTTCCCTCTAGCATTCAGACCACAGAGAAGTTCCCTGACTGGGTGCCTTTTCCTTGCACATGTGGTCGCCTCTTCTAGTTTAACTTGCTATCACCTCCTCTCCAAAGCTTCACCAGATTCTCCTCTGCTCCTATGTATGAGATTTCTTCCACTTGTCTTACTTGTATCTTTACAACCCTTAGCCCATTCCTTCCCAGCCCCACTCCCAGACTGTGATCTTCTTGGGGGAAGCAGACAGGTCTCCTTTATCTTTATAGTCTGACATGGCCTACCTTGACAGTTCAACTCATGTTGGCTGTTGCTGATGTGCGGAGAGGCCCCTGGCCTTCTCTCAGTTCAGGCTCTGTTCTGCCTCCTGATCTCCTGCATGCTGTGCCTTCTTCCTCAAATCCTTCCCTGTTCCCTCATCTCCTACCCTTTGCCTGATCATCTTTACTCACACAGGGATGCTTTTCTTATGCCCCCTTGAGTAGCTCATGGATTACATTTTTTGCCCTCAGAGTACTCTGTTCTTCTGTTAACACAGCACAGATGATCACCAGGGCCTTCCCAGGGGTCAGGACAGTGTCATCCTTCTTTTTATTGCTACTTGCAAGCCAGAGGTCCTTCTGTCTTCCCTAAATAACTAATAAGGACTTAGAATGAGGCTCTTGAGCTCAATTTATCTTGATTTGACGCTCTTGCTGGTTACATTTTTTGGTCTGAAACAAGTGTATTAATAGAGGTTCTATATAGAAGTTTGATCAATAAAAGTCACACACAGGGACGCTAGACTTTTTTACATGACCCAGAAAAGAATACAGGCAACTCGGATAGCTAACACTTGGATATTATCCTGCAGAATTCTCAATGCTCTATAAAAACTTCAGAAGGGAAACGGGCTGCATACAATTAGATAAATAAAGGGATGAGCACTCTATTGTTGAAAAAATTGTACTTGAGGATGTGTAAGTTTACATTTTATTAAATGAAAAAAGGAATTCTGCCATTCTGCCCTCAAGATTTCTCCATCTGGGGGTGGATGTACCTGCTTATAGGTAGGGCACCTCCATTCCCCAATCTTGGAGGCTACTTCTCTGATGTACCTCATGTTTGATCCTTTCAAGTATTCTAGGAGTTAGGGATTTCTTTAAGTTTTTTACTCTATTATTCTTTTTGAAAAATACTCTGAATTGGTTTGCCAGTAATTAGTAATTCAATTTACCCAATATATTCAGTAATTAGTTCCAATGTACCCAGAGTTCTTCAATTCCAGAAGAAACATCACATTCTAAGTGATTAAAATGCATTAATTCTGAAAACACTTTAGCAGCCTACACAGTCAGTTGCTATTAGTAGTTCTTTCTTATCATATTTTAAAAAAGAATGCTTCTTTAAGACAAAGCATCATGCCTCATCTAATAATATATCTGGGTTTTATGTTCTTACATACCTCATGTCCTAATAGCCCAGGCAAGCTTTTTCTGAGTTTTTAATCTCCATACAATTCATGCTTTTTATTGCTGTTATTAATAATAAATGCTTCCTGTATACAAACAAAGTGACAGATACTAAGCATAAAATAGATACTAGTTTTCACAACTAAATTTAAAATAGAAATTGCTTGCATTATACATATATCAGTTAGCCATCCCCAAATATTTGCTCATACTCATTTCCTGAGGAATGGGGAGGTGAAAAATGGGTTCCTTTATCCTCATTATTCTCTGGCCCAATATCGCTAGGTAAAATGGGAACCAATTAATGAAAGGATTTCTGGAAGCACTACCACTGTTCGAAACTGCAGCCAGGTAACATTTCAACTGGAGTGCATTTATTGCCACTAGGTGGCGCCACTGCAGTGAGGATGAGGTCGGATTTGGGCCTCAAAGACTTCCAATTCAGACGGGAGGTCATTTCATTAACTTCACAGTAAAGGAAATTCACATCTTGGGCTGCTGACTATTCTAGATTCTACTTATTATATATCAAGTTTTACTGAATGCATTTGTATGTTATTATTATTATTATTATTTTATTTTATTTTTTACAGAGCCCAGTGGTCTGGGGTCATAAGGCCACTGAGAAAGTGGTGTCACATCATACAGATTTTTTTTTATTTTGGTATCACTAATCTATAATTACATGGGCAACATTATGTTTACTAGACTCCCCCCATCATCAAGTCCCCACCACATACCCCATTACAGTCACTGTCCATCAGCATAGTAACATGCTATAGAGTCACTACTTCTCTTCTCCGTGTTGTACAGCCCTCCCCGTGCCCCCCCCCATTATGTCTGCTAATCATAATGCCCCCCTTTTCCCCCTTATCCCTCCCTTCCCACCCATCTTCCCCAGTCCCTTTCCCTTTGGTAACTGTTAGACCATTCTTGGGTTCTGTGAGTCTGCTGCTGTTTAGTTCCTTCAGTTTTTTCTTTGTTCTTATACTCCACAGATGAGTGAAATCATTTGATATTGTCTTTCTCTGCCTGGCTTATTTCACTGAGCATAATACCCTCTAGCTCCATCCATGTTGTTGCAAATGGTAGGATTTGTTTTCTTCTTATGGCTGAATAATATTCCATTGTGTATATGTACTACATCTTCTTTATCCATTCATCTACTGATGGACACTTAGGTTGTTTCCATTTCTTGGCTATTGTAAATAGTGCTGTGATAAACATAGGGGTGCATCTGTCTTTTTCAAACTGGGCTCCTGCATTTTTAGGGTAAATTCCTAGGAGTGGGATTCCCGGGTTAAATGCTATTTCTATTTTTAGTTTTTTGAGGAACCTCCATATTGCTTTCCACAATGGCTCAACTAGCGTACATTCCCACCAGCAGTGTAGGAGGGTTCCCCTTTCTCCTCATCCTCAGCAGCATTTGTTGTTCTTAGTCTTTTGGATGCTGGCCATCCTTACTGGTGTGAGGTGATATTTCATTGTGGTTTTAATTTGCATTTCCCTGATCATTAGTGATGTGGAGCATCTTTTCATGTCTCTATTGGCCATCTGAATTTCTTCTTTGGAGAACAGCCTCTTCATATCCTCTGCCCATTTTTTAATTGGGTTATTTGCTTTTTCGGTGTTGAGGTGTGTAAGTTCTTTATATATTTTGGATGTTAACCCCTTGTCAGATATGTCATTTACAAATATATTCTCCTATACTGTAGGATGCCTTTTTGTTCTGTTGATGGTGTCCTTTGCCGTACAGAAGCTTTTTACTTTGATGTAGTCCCATGAGTTCATTTTTTATTTTGTTTCCCTTGCTTGAGGAGATGCGTTCAGGAAGAAGTTGCTCATGCTTATATTCAGGAGATGTTTGCCTATGTTGTCTTCTAAGAGTTTTATGGTTTCATGACTTACATTCAGGTCCTTGATCCATTTCGAGTTTACATTGGTGTATGGGGTTAGACAGTAGTCCAGTTTCATTCTCTTGCATGTAGCTGTCCAGTTTGCCAACACCAGCTGTTGAAGAGGGTGTCATTTCCCCATTGTATGTCCATGGCTCCTTTATCATATACTAATTGCCCATACATGGTTGGGTTTATATCAGGGCCCTCTAGTCTGTTCCATTGGTCTATGGGTCTGTTTTTGTGCCAGTACCAAATTGTCTTGATTACTGTGGCTTTGTAGTAGAGCTTGAAGTTGGGAAGCGAGATCTCCCCAGCTTTATTCTTCCTCATCAGGATTGCTTTGGCTATTCGGGGTCTTTTGCGGTTCCATATGAATTTTAGAACGATTTTCTGTAGTTCGTTGAAGAATGCTGTTGGTATTTTGATAGGAATTGCATTGAACCTGTAGATTGCTTTAGGCAGGATGGCCATTTTGACAATATTAATTCCTCCTATCCATGAGCATGGGATGTGTTTCCATTTATTGGTATCTTCTTTAATTTCTCTGAAGAGTGTCTTGTAGTTTTCAGAGTATAGGTCTTTCACTTCCTTGGTTACGTTTATTCCTAGGTATTTTGTTCTTTTTGATGCAACTGTGAATTGAACTGTTTTCCTGATGTCTCTCTCTGCTAGTTCATTGTTATTGTATAGGAATGCCACAGATTTCTGCGTACTAATTTTGCATCCCGCAACTTTGCTGAATTCAGATATTAGATCTAGTAGTTTTGGAGTGGAGTCTTTAGGGTTTTTTATGTAGAATATCATGTCATCTGCAAATAGTGACAATTTGACTTCTTCTTTACCAATCTGGATGCCTTGTATTTCTTTGTTTTGTCTGACTGCCGTGGCTAGGACCTCCAGTACTATGTTGAATAGAAGTGGGGAGAGTGGGCATCCCTGTCTTGTTCTTGATCTTAAAGGAAAAGCTTTCAGCTTCTCGCTGTTAAGTGGAATGTTGGCTGTGGGTTTGTCATATATGGCCTTTATTATATTGAGGTACTTGCCCTCTATACCCATTTTGTTGAGAGTTTTTATCATGAATGGATGTTGAATTTTGTCGAATGCTTTTTCAGCATCTATGGAGATGATCATGTGGTTTTCGTCCTTTTTTTTGTTGATGTGGTGGATGATGTTGATGGATTTTCGAATGTTGTACCATCCTTGCATCCTGGAATAAATCCTAGTTGATCATGATGGGTGATCTTTTTGATGTATTTTTGAATTCGGTTTGCTAATATTTTGTTGAGTATTTTTGCATCTATGTTCACCAGGGATATTGGTCTGTAATTTTCTTTTTTGGTGAGGTCTTTGCCTGGTTTTGGTATTAGAGTGGATCTGGCCTCATAGAATGAGCTTGGAAGTATTCCCTCTTCATCAATTCTTTGGAAAACTTTAAGGAGGATGGGTATTAGGTCTTCACTAAATGTTTGATAAAATTTAGCGGTGAAGCCATCTGGTACAGGCATTTCGTTCTTAGGTAGGTTTTTGATTACTAGTTCAATGTTGTTGCTGGTAATTGGTCTGTTCAGATTTTCTGTTTCTTTCTGGGTTAGCCTTAGAAGGTTGTATTTTTCTAGAAAGTTGTCCATTTCTTCTAGGTTATCCAGTTTGTTACCATATAGATTTTCATAGTATTCTTTAACAATTCTTTGTATTTCTGTGAGGTCTGTCACGATTTTTCCTTTCTCATTTCTGATTCTGTTTATGTGTGTAGGGTCTCTTTTTCTCTTAATAAATCTGGCTAGGGGATTATCTATTTTGGTTATTTTCTCAAAGAACCAGCTCTTGGTTTCATTGATTTTTTTCTGTTGTTTTATTCTTCTCAATTTTATTTATTTCTTCTCTGATCTTTATTATATCCCTCCTTCTGCTAACTTTAGGCCTCATTTGTTCTTCTTTTTCCAGTTACAATAATTGTCACTTTAGACTATTCATTTGGGATTGTTCTTCTTTCTTTAAATAGGCCTGGATTGCTACATCCTTTCCTCTTAGAACTGCCTTTGCTGCATCCCACAGAAGTTGGGGCTTTGTGTTGTTGTTGTCATTTGTCTCCATATATTACTTGATCTCTGTTTTTATTTGGTCATTGATCCATTGATTATTTAGAAGCATGTTGTTAAGCCTCCATGTGTTTGTGAGCCTTTTTGTTTTCTTTGTACAATTTATTTCTTGTTTTATACCTTTGTGATCTCAGAGGTTGATTGGTAGAATTTCAATCTTTTTGAATTTACTGAGGCTCTTTTTGTGGCCTAGTATGTGGTCTATTTTGGAAAATGTTCCATGTGCACTTGAGAAGTATGTGTATCCTGCTGCTTTTGGGTGTGAGTTCTTCAGATGTCTGTTAGGTCCATCTGTTCTAGTGTGTTGTTCAGTGCCCCTGTGTCCTTACTTATTTTTTGTCTGGTTGATCTGTCCTTTGGAGTGAGTGGTGTGTTTAAGTCTCCTAGAATGAATACATTGCATTCTATTTCCCCTTGTAGTTCTGTTAATATTTGTTTCACATATGTAGATGCTCCTGTGTTGGGTGCATAGGTATTTATAATGGTTGTATCTTTTTGTTGGATTGACCCCTTTATCATTATGTAATGTCGTTCTTTGTCTCTTATAACTTTCTTTGTTTTGAAGTCTATTTTGTCTAAGTACTGTAGCACCTGCTTTTTTCTCCCTATTGTTTGCATGAAATATCTTTTTCCATCCCTTCACTTTTAGTCTTTGTATGTCTTTGGGTTTGAGGTGAGTCTCTTGTTAGCAGCATATAGATGGGTCTTGCTTTTTTATCTATTCTGTTACTCTGTGTCTTTTGACTGGTGCATTCAGTCCATTTACACTTAGGGTGATTATCAAAAGATATGTACTTATTGCCATTGCAGGCTTTGGATTCGTGGTTACCAAAGGTTCAGGGGTAGCTTCTTTACTATCTAACTGTGTGACTTCACTCTCTTGTTAAGTTATTATAAACACAGTCTGATGATTCTTTATTTCTCTTCCTTCTTATTCTTCCTCCCCCATTCTTTATATGTTAAATGTTTTATTCTGTACTCTTTTGTGTTTCCTTTGACTGCTTTTGTGGATAGTTTATTTTATTTTTTGCCTTTAGTTAGTATTTGGTTGGTGTGCTTTCTTTGCTGTGATTTTATTTGCTTTGGTGATATCTTTTTAGCCTTAGGAGTGCTTACATCTAGAGCAGTCCCTTTAAAATATTCTGTAGAGTTGGTTTGTGGGAGGCAAACTCCCTCAACTTTCGCTTGTCTTGGAATTGTTGAATCCCTTCTTCAAATTTAAATGATAATCGTGCTGGATACAGTATTCTTGGTTCAAGGCCCTTCTCTTTCATTGCATTAAATATATCGTGCCATTCTCTCTGGCCTGTGAAGTTTCTGTTGAGAATTCTGATGATAGCCTGATGAGTTTTCCTTTGTTGGTGATCTTTTTTCTCTCTCTGGCTGCCTTTAATACTCTGCCCTTGTCTTTGATCTTTGCCATTTCAATTATTATATGTTTTGGTGTTGTCCTCCTTGGGACCCTTGTGTTGGGAGATCTGTGGGCTTCCATGGTCTGAGAGACTATTTCCTTCCCCAGCTTGGGGAAGTTTTCAACAATTATTTCTTCAAAGACACTTTCTATCCCTTTTTCTCTCTCTTTTCTTTTGGTACCCCTATAATGAGAATATTGTTCTGTGTAGATTGGTCACACAGTTCTCTTAATATTCTTTCATTCCTAGAGGTCCTTTTATCTCTCTCTGCCTCAGCTTCTCTGTATTCCTGTTCTCTGACTTCTATTCCATTAACAGTCTCTTACACCTCGTCCAGTCTGCTCTTAAGACCTTCTTTCGATTGTTTCATTTCTGTTATCTCCTTCTTGACTTCATCCCTCAGCTCTTCCATTTTTCTCTGCAGGTCCATCAGCATGGTTATGAATTTTATTTTGAATTCTTTTTCACGAAGATTGGTCATATCTATCCCACCAGGCCCTCTCTCTGGAGTTGTCTGAGTGATGAGTGATTTTTGACTCGACCAGATTCTTCTGCCTTTTCATGGTGATAGAAGTAGTCACGGGCAGGTGGCGCATGTGTCAGCTGGGAGAACAACATCCCTTCCTGCTTGCTCATCACCTTGCCCTTCTTTGCTGCCTGTGTCAGTTACCCACACACTGGGAGCACTTTCTGGGATAATCCCCTGAGCTGCCATGGGCAGGACAGCATCGGGATAGCCTGGAGCCCTGAGGTTGGGGGGTGGGGTGGCAGCCCTGCCGGGTGCATTCTCCTGTGAGAATGGCACCCCTTCGTGCCTTCTGGACCTTGCTTCAGCTTCCGCTGCCTGTGCCGGTTACCCGCACACTGGAAGCAGTCTCTGGGATAATCCCCTGAGCTGCCATGTGCTAGGCAGCCCTCAGGTTAGCCTGGAGCCCTGCAGGGGGTCACAGACACGCAGGTTGTGTTCTCCTGAGAGAACAGTGCCCCTTCGTGCCTTCCGCACCTTGCTCCAGGTTCCTCTGTCTGTGCCAGCAGCTGCACACTGGCAGCAGCCTCTGGATCTGGCCTGGTTAGCTGCGCGCTGGGAGAAGACTGTGTGTGGTTGCTGTGGGTGGAGCTGTTCCCTGGCTGCTCTGCAGCTATGGCTTGCAGCGCCAGCTGGGGGGAATGAATGTCAGTCTGCTCATCGCCGTGAGGGGCTTCGGGGCTGCATTACCCCAGGGGGTTAGGGCACCTGAAGTTCCTTAGGATTCCCAGCCTGCTGGGCTTAGTGTGATGGGACGATTTTGTCCAGCTGATAAGGCCTTGTCCCTTTAAGACTTTTAAAAAGCGCCCGCTTTTCTTTTGTCCCAGGGAGCCGGCTGTGGGGACCCGCTCGCAGTCTCCGTCTCAGATTTTACTTTTTCATTTGTCTAATATCCAGTACACCATGCAACGTGTGTCTGTGCTCCCGGTGCAGATTACTAGGGCTGGTTGTTTAGCAGGCCTGTGCTTCCACTCCCTCCCCACTCTGATTCTTTTCCTCCGGGCAGTGAGCTGGGGTGGGGGGAGTGCTCGGGTCCCACAGGATCATGGCTTTGTATCTTACCCTTTTCGTGAGATGCTGAGTTCTTGCAGATGTAGATGTAGCCTGGCTGTTGTACTGTATCTTCTGGTCTCTCTTTTAGGAGTAGTTGTATTTGTTGTATCTTCAAAAATATATATGGTTTTGGGAGATTTCTGCCACCCTGCTCATGCCACCATCTTGAGCCCCTTCTCCTGCATGTTATTATTTTTTAATACAAAGGTGATAATGTTATGTATATTGCTCTGCATCTTATTCTCCCTGCTGTTATGTCTTAGGTAGCTTTCCACAGTAGTACCTGTAGAGCCATAGTTTTTAATGGTTGCATTGTTTCATATTGCATAAATATAGCATACTTTATTCGACTCACCTAATGAAAAATGGGATATTTTTCCTGCCTTTGTGGTTGTTTTTGCTGCTTTTTAGCTAAGCACACCATCACTCAGCTAAAATACTATAATCCCCACCTCCCTTGCAATGATGTGCCCATGTGACTAAATTCTGGTCAGTCAGAATTTAAAGGTATAGTCAGAAATTTCCTTGAGAAGGAGGAGTTGTGTCCTTCTTCCTCACCTTCTCCAACCTGCTACTTGGAATGTGGATGTAATGCTCAAGTTTGGACTGTTTTGGACCACAATGTCTGAGCCCTGCTGGTTCTCTGCTAACTGTGTTCACCTTTGTAAGTAACATGAAGAAGCAAATATATGGAACATGGAAGGGCACTGGTACCCTAAGAGAAACTAAATCTAGGAGATAGAGGTAGAATGGTGAAGACACTGGTTACTGATATAGTACAGATTCAAAATTTAGGTAGAGCGAAAGGTCTTCATATTATGTTGTTAATTCCAGGGCTGCCTAAGAAGTGTGAAATTATTCTGTTTGCAAATTCTAACTGTAGATGGCATGTATGCATACATAGTTTTAGCTCTGGGTGCCAGTAGATATTTATAAATTGAGAGGCAGATGGCTAAGATACCAGATGCTGAATGCTTGAGTTGTAGTCTCTCCCAAATACCAGTCCCTAACAGTCCCAAGGAAATAACATTTATATACAGAGGACAATCCAGGCAATGGGGAGTTTTTAATCATTCTGAGGGTCGGTCCTAAGCCTCAGAGCAGAACTCAGCAGTTAGGATGAACCATATGAAGGACTCCTTTTAAATACTGTATCTTTATTTTTTCTAACTTAAATATTCTCTCTTTATTCTTTTATAAAAGTAATATATGATTGGTGGGGGGGGGATGTAAAGCAGGAAGTGAAAGTCCCCTATAATTCTAGTTCTCAGAAATAAACATTATAACTAGTTTGGTTTATATCTTCCCAGCATCCCTTTCAATAGCTGCATACTTGTGTTAGTGGAGGGTTGTATTTTATTTAACCAGTCCCATGCTGATAAATACTTAGACTGTTACCAATTTTTCTTTCTATAGATAACACTACAGAAAATATCTTTCTGCATAGTGCATCTGCCCTTAATGGGTTATTTCCTTAGAAGGAATGCCTAGAAGTGAAATTTCTATAACACAAATCCACAAATTTTATATTAGAATGCATATCACCAAATTACTTTTTAAAAAGGTCCCACAAACCTGCAGCCAACAGTAGTATAAGAATGTCGGTTTCTCTGTGCTGCGCCTGCAAGATTGAAGATTTGTATATATAAATCAGATATTTTCTTTTTTATGTGAATTGTTAGTTCCATGTTTTGGGGCTGTTGTTTTAGTTATCTGTTGTTATTTAACAAACTACCTTGACTAAAACCATTTTATTGTATCTCATCATTTTTGTCTTAGGAATTGGACTGTTAATCATACCCAAATATCCAGTCTAATAGAATTATTGGGTGGGTGCAAGTTAAAAAGTACATTTCCTGACCTCCCTTGCAGGTAAATACAGCTATCTGACTAAGTTCAGGCGAGTGGGATGTGAGCAAAGTGTATACTCATAAGCAGAGGAAGTGAACACACCTCTTACCTCTCTCCACATCTTTACTGGAAAATGGAAATGATGGTAAAGACTGGAGTAGCCCTCTTGAACGAAAGATGGACACCTTGTGTTGAAGTGGGCGGGGCATCAAAACAGAGGAAGCATGGGTTTCTGATGATTGTAAGTCCACCATACCAGCCCTCAATTATTTACTTGGACTTTAATGTGACAAATAAATATGTTCGTAACCTGGGGTTATTTTGAGGCTCTCTGTTATAACAGCTAAAATGTGAAGTTATTAACATCTAGAAAGCCTCTGTAGAAACATAGATACAATATGAAATTCTCGAACTATGAATATGATTACACTAGAAAGGCAGGGTAAGGTAAAAAAAAGCACTAGACTTGGACTTCTGGGAAGATGGCAGCATGAGCAGGGCGGCAGAAATCTCCTCCAAAAACCATATATATTTGTGAAAATACAACAAATACAACTATTCCTAAAAAAGAGACCAGAAGATATAGAACAACAACCAGGCTACAGCTACACCTGAGAGAACTCAGTGCCTCATAAAGCAGGCATGCAGCTAAGCGGGAAGGACTCCAGAACCCACATCAAGGGCTGGAAAGCACCAAGGGGACCAGAAGGCACCCAGCAAGACTGCAAACCCCCGCAGTGCTATAGGCTAGGCTGAAGGCAACCGTGGACACAGGCAGCTCAGGAGATTATCCCAGGGACTGCCTCCCGGTGGGCGAGAAATCAGTTCAGGCCTCAGAGAAGAGAAAGGAGAAGAAGAAGAAGGAAGGGACTTTGTTCTCCCAGCTGACACACATGGCACCTACCAGCGACCACTTCTATCACCATGAAAAGACAGAGGAATATGGTACAGACAAAGATTACCTAGACAACCCCAGAGAGAGGGCCTGATGGGATAGATTTGTACAATCTTCCTGAAAAAGAATTCAGAATAAAAGTCATAACCATGCTGATGGATCTACAGAGAAATATGCAAGAGCTAAGGGAGGAAGTGAGGAAAGACAATGCAGAAATCAGACAAGTGATCAACGGGCTTAAGAGCAGAATGGACGAGGTGCAAGAGACTGTTAATGGAATAGAAATCAGAGAACAGGAATACAGAGAAGCTGAGGCAGAGAGAGACCAAAGGATCTCTAAGAATGAAAGAATATTAAGAGAACTGTGCGACCAATCCAAATGGAACAATATTCGCGTTATGGAGTACCAGAAGAAGAGAAGAGAGAAAAAGGGATAGAAAGTGTCTTCGAAGAAATAATTGCTGAAAACTTTCCCACGCTGGGGAAGGAAATAGTCTCACAGTCCACAGAAGCCCACAGATCTCCCAACACAAGAGACGCAAGGAAGACAACACCAAGACACATAATAATTAAGATGGCAAAGATCAAAGATAAAGACAGAGTATTAAAGGCAGCTAGAGAGAGAAAAAAGATCACCTACAAAGGAAAACCCATCAGACTATCATCAGACTTCTCAACAGAAACTTTACAGGCCGGAAGGGAGTGGCATGATGTATTTAATGCAATGAAGCAGAAGGGCCTTGAGCCAAGATTACTTTATCCGGCAAGATTATCACTTAAATTTGAAGGAGGTATTAAACAATTCCGAGATAAGCAAAAGCCGAGGGAATTTACCTCCCCAAAACCATCTCTACAGTGTATTTTTGAGGGACTGCTATAGATGGAAGTGTTCCTACAGTTTAATAGCTGTCACCAGAGGTAATAAAACCACAGTAAAGAAAGTAAAACAGCTAATTATTAATCAAGTGAACAATTAAATTATCCCCAAAGTCAATCAAGGGATAGACAAAGAGTACAGAATATGATACCTAATATACAAAGAATGGAGGAGGAAGAAAAAGGAGGAGAAGTAAAAAAAAAAAAGAGAACCTTTAGACTGTGTTTGTAATGGCATATTAAGTGAGTAAAGTTAGACACTTAGATAGTCAGGAAGTTAACCTTGAACCTTTGGTAACCAGAAATCTAAGGCCTGAAATGCCAATAAGTACATACCTATCGATAATCACCCTAAATGTAAATGGACCAATCAAAAGACATGGAGACACTGAATAGATAAAAAAGCAAGACCCATCTATATGCTGCCTACAAGAGACTCACTTTAAACCCAAAGACAAAGACAGACTAAAAGTGAAGGGATGGAAAAATATATTTCAGCAACTAATAGGGAGAAAAAAGCAGGAGTTGCAGTACTTGTATCAGATAAAATAGACTTCAAAACAAAGAAAGTCACAAGAGACAAAGAAGGACATTACATAATGATAAAAGGGACAATCCAACAAGAAAATATAGCCATTATAAATATCTACGTGCCTAACACAGGAGCACCTACATATGTGAAACAAATACTAACAGAATTAAAGGGGAAATTGAATGCAATGCATTCATTCTAGGAGACTTCAACACTCCACTCACTCTGAAGGACAGATCAACCAGACAGAAAATAAGTAAGGAGACAGAGGCACTGAACAACACAATAGAACAGATGGACCTAACAGACATCTACAGAACTCTACACCCCAAAGCATCAGGATACACATTCTTCTCAAGTGCACATGGAACATTTTAAAGAGTCGATCATATCCTAGGCCACAAAAACAGCCTCTAAAATTTCAAAAAGATTGAAATTGTACCAACCAGCTTCTCAGACCACAATGGTATGAAACTAGAAATGAATTATACAAAGAAAATGAAAAATCCCACAAACACATGGAGACTTCACAACATGCTCCTAAATAATAAATGGATCAATGACCAAATAAAAACAGAGATCAAGCAATATATGGAGACAAATGACAACAATAATTCAACACTGCAAAATCTCTGGGATTGCAGCAAAGGCCGTGCTAAGAGGAAAGTATATTGCAATACAGGCCTACCTCAGGAAAGAAGAACAATCCCATATGAGCAGTCTAAACTCACAATTAACGAAACTAGAAAAAGAAGAACAAATGAGACCCAAAGTCAGTAGAAGGAGGGACATAATAAAGATTAGAGCATAAATAAATAAAACTGAGAAGAATAAAACAATAGAAAGGATCAGTGAAAGCAAGAGCTGGTTCTTCAAGAAAATAACCAAAATAGATAAACCCCAAGCCAGACTTATCAAGAAAAATAGAGTCTACTCACATAAACAGAATCAGAAACGAGAAAGGAAAAATCACTACAGACACCACGGAAATACAAAGAATTATAAGAGAATACTATGAAAAAATGTATGCTAACAAACTGGATAACCTAGAAGAAATGGACAACTTTCTAGGAAAATACAACCTTCCAAGGCTGACCCAGAAAGAAACAGAAAATATGAAGAGACCAATTACCAGCAACGAAATTGAACTGGTAATCATAAAACTACCTAAGAACAAAACGCCTGAACCAGATAGCTTCACCACTGAATTTTATCAAACATTTAGTGAAGACCTAATACCCATCCTCCTTAAAGTTTCCCAAGGAGTAGAAGAAGAGGGAATACTTCCAAACTCATTCTATGAGGCCAGCATCACTCTAATACCAAAACCGGACAAAGACCACACAAAAAAAGAAAACTACAGACCAATACACCTGATGACCATAGATGCAAAAATACTCAACAAAATATTAGCAAACTGAATTCAAAAATACATCAAAAGGATCCTACACCAAGATCAAGTAGGATTTATTCCACGGATTCAAGGATGGTACAACATTCAAAAATCCATCAACATCATCCACCACATCAACAAAAAGGACAAAAAGTACATGATAATCTCCATTAATGCTGAAAAAGCATTAAAAAAAATTCAACATCCATTCATGATAAAAACTCTCAACAAAATGGGTATAGAGGGCAAGTACCTCAACATAATAAAGGCCATATATGACAAACCCACAGACAACATTATACTTAACTGCAAGAAGGTGAAAGCTTTTCCTTTAAGATCGGGAACAAGACAAGGATATCCACTCTCCCCACTTCTATTCAACATAGTTCTGGAGGTCCTAGCCACAGCAATCAGACAACACAAAGAAATAAAAGGCATCCAAATTGGCAAGGAAGAAGTTAAACTGTCCCTGTTCGCAGATGACATGATATTGTACCTAAAAAAACCCTAACGAATCCACTCCAAAACTACTAGATCTAATATCTGAATTCAGCAAAGTTGCAGGATACAAAATTAATACACAGAAATCTGTGGCATTCCTATACACTAACAATGAACTAGCAGAGAGAGAAATCAGGAAAACAATTCCATTCACAGTTGCATCAAAAAGAATAAAATACTTAGGAATAAACCTAACCAAGGAAAATGAAATACCTATACTCTGAAAACTACAAGACAGTCATGAGAGAAATTAAAGAAGATACCAATAAATGGAAACACATCCCATGTTCATGGATAGGAAGAATTAATATTGTCAAAATGGCCATCCTTCCTAAAGCAATCTAAAGATTCAATGCAATTCCTATCAAAATACTAGAAGCATTCTTCAACGAACTCGAGAAAGTCCTTCTAAAATTCATATGGAATCACAAAAGACCCTGAATAGCCAAAGCAATCCTGAGAAGGAAGAATAAAGCTGGGGGGATTATGCTCCCCAACTTAAAGCTTTACTACAAAGCCACAGTACTCAAGGCAACTTGGTACTGGCACAAGAACAGATCCATAGACCAATGGAACAGACTAGAGAGCCCTGATATAAATCCAACCATATTTGGGCAATTAATGTATGACAAAGGAACCATGGACATATAATGGGGAAATGACAGCCTCTTCAACAGCTGATGTTGGCAAAACTGGATAGCTATATGCAAGAGAATGAAACTGGATTATTGTTTAACCCCATACACAAAAGTAAACTCAAAATGGATCAAGGACCTGAATGTAAGTCATGAAACCATAAAACTCTTAGAAGACAACATAGGCAAAAATCTGAATATAAGCATGTGCGACTTCTTCTTGAACGCATCTCCCTGAGCAAGGGAAACAAAAGCAAAAATGAACTCATGGGACTACATCAAACTAAAAAGTTTCTGTATGGCAAAGGACACCATCAACAGAACAAAAAGGTATCCTACAGTATAGGAGAATATATTTGTAATTCACATATCCGACAAGGGGTTAACATCCAAAATATATAAAGAACTTACACCCAAAAAGCAAATAACCCAATTAAAAAATGGGCAGAGGATATGAAGAGACAGTTCTCCAAAGAAGAAATTCAGATGGCCAAGAGACACATGAAAAGATGCTCTACATCACTAATCGTCAGGGAAATGCAAATTAAAACTACAATGAGATATCACCTCACACCAGTAAGGATGGCCAGCATCCAAAAGACTAAGAACACACCAATGCTGGCGAGGATGCGGAGAAAGGGGAACCCTCCTACACTGCTGGTGGGAATGTAAGGTAGTTCAACCATTGTGGAAAGCAGTGTGGAGGTTCCTCAAAAAACTAAAAATAGAAATACCATTTGATCCGGGAATCGCACTCCTTGGAATTTACCCAAAGAAAACAAGTTCTCAGATTCAAAAAGATATATGCACCCCTATGTTTACTGTGGTACTATTTACAATAGCCAAGATATGGAAACAACCTAAGTGTCCATCAGTAGATTAATGGATAAAGAAGAGGTGGTACATATACACAATGGAATACTATTCAGCCATAGGAAAGAAACAAATCCTACCATTTGCAACAACATGGATGGAGCTGGAGGATATTATGCTCAGTGAGATAAGCCAGGCAGAGAAAGGGTAGTGACAAATGGTTTCCATCATTTGTGGAGTATAACAGTGAAGCAAAACTGAAGGAACAAAACAGCAGCAGACTCACAGACTCCAAGAAGGGACTAGCGGTTACCAAAGGGGAGGGGTGTGGGGGGGGGGGAGAGTGGGTGGGAGGGAGGGAGAAGGGAATTGAGGGGTATTATGTTTAGTACAGATGGTGTGAGGGGTCACAGGAAGGCAGTGTAGCACAGAGAAGGCAAATAGTGAATCTGTGGCATCTTACTACACTGATATACAGTGACTGCACTGGGGTATGGGTGGGGACTTGATATTATGGGTGAATGTAGTGATCATATTGTTTTTTCATGTGAAACCTTAATAAGAGTGTATATCAATAAAACCTTAATGAAAAAAATGACATAGGTCAGAAACACATGTCTACATAAAGAAAGGAAGAGCATTAGAGAGCGAGTAAGTAAAAGTAAAATAGAAACTTTTATTTTTTCTTATTCTTAAATTATATATCATAATAGAGTGTTTGAGATAATAATAGCAATATATTTTATGGTTTTAGTTTATGTTTAAGTGCAATGAATGACGGCAAGGATTTATGGTGTGAGAGAAATTATGAATATTTTGTTATTATAAGGTATTTGTACTAATGAAGTGATAGGGTGTTATTTGAAAGCAGACTTGGGTTCATTGTAAATGTATACTACAAATGCTAAGGCAACTGCTAAAAAAAGTAAAATTGACATTAATTAAAATTGTGTAAATGATAAAAAGGAGAGAACATGAACTCATGTAAAATGCTCAATTAAAACCACAAAAGGCAGAAAAAGAGTGGAAGACAAAAATAGGAACAAAGAACAAGGGCAACAAATAGAAAATGGTAACAAATATGGTAGAAACTAACCCCACTGTATCAGTAATCACTTTTAGCATCAGTGGTCTAAACATACCAACTGGAAGTCAGAGTTTGTCAGAGTAGGTGGAAAACATAAGACCCAACTATGCTGTTCACAAGAAACTTACTTTAAATATAAAGACACATATAGATTAATGTAACCCTGCTCTGCTATCCTGCTCCCACCTCCCATTGACATTCAGACACTGCCAGATCCATTTTGCTCATTGGTTCAAGGTCTCCCATCAGAAGCATTGGGATCCTTTCTTTGAGTTCCCTGCCTAGCAGTATTCTGGAGCAGTCTTCCCAAGATTAGCACTCTTGTGTATAATTCTCAGCCTCCCAGGGGAGTTTCTTCCTCTGGTTTCTCCTGGAATCTTAGTTACTCCCCATAGCTCCTTTAGTGCCAATGTACTATATGCAGTTGTGTCCAGCTCTTTGAGCTGCTAGGAAGCATATTATGTTTTACAGGTGCACACAGCGTTAGTTGGTTTCAGTTAATGGTCCCATCATCTCCCTGGTCATGCAGGCTACCATTCAACATCGCTGCTTTCACCACTTGTGATTCAGCAGCCAAGAACGTCAGCGGCAAAATGGAGTTCATAGCACCACAGGTTGTGACCTACTGAAAGCCTGACTTCATGAGATGACCTCTTCTAATTAGAATTGATGGTTCTGCTGTGATTCTCCTGGCAGCCTGTTCACAAATGATATTTATTGTTGGATGTATGCATCTCTTTTAACCTGTCTCTCTAGGGGCCTGGATTCCCCTCTTAAGGCCTCTCGCTCCTTCACACTCAGTCCACTAACAAGTGTTTGTGATGCTACTTCTGAAATACCTCACACATATGTCACACATATGGCCCCTGCCACTGCGTCAGAGGAATCCTTACCTCCTTGTGGCTAGATTGCCCTACTAGCTTCCTGACTGGTACTTTTTGCCTCTAAGCTCTTCCTTCTCTTGGCTGATTTATTTTTGACAAATTTTCTTTTTACAAACAAACCCTATTACTCTGATTATAAGACTTTTTAGCCTGCTCATATGAAGTCTAGCTTTCTTGGCGTACACAATCGTTCCGTGTCTTCTGCGTCAGCCTTTGTGCCCATCACTCTTTCATACACCTTCCAACCTTGGTGAGCAACTCCACTTAACCAGAACATTCCATGTGGCTCCTGCCTCTCTCCTACTATTCACACTTTGTCAAAATACCCTTTCAATCCTTCTCCTCCTAGACAACTGCTCACAGTTTCAAATCTCATCAAGAAGTTTGTTACTGTGATATACCCAGGAAGTCTAATCAGGTGTTCCTCCATGCACAGCCCTAGGCCTTGCCCATCATCTCTCTATGCTCTTTCCTTAGGTAACATGGCTTCAGTTATCAACATACATATGATTCACAAATCTGTGTCTCCCACATGGATGTTTCCTCTGAGTTCCAGACTTGTATATCCAACCACCTACTTCACATTGTTCTTTATATTCAAAAGCCCTTTTAATCTTCACAAAAAGTTATGTAAGTACTATTATTCTCATTTTGAAAACTAGAAAACTGAAGCTCAGAAAAGTGAAATACATTATATAAGTTTGCACAACTGATGTTTGATAGAATTTGAATGCAGGACTCTCTGCTCTCCATCTCTATGCTTTTATCCAACATATCATTACTGCTTCTTAAATATTTACATCTGGGAAACTGAGGGAGCTTACTTGAAATAATAATAAGAAAAAAATAAGAATAAAATTAGTGCTACTGAGAAATGGAATCAATTTACTTGAATGGGAATATTCAATTCAATTCAATTAAAAAACAATATAATAGATAATTCAAAAACTTAAACAGTAGAATCTTGGGGCTAGATAGGATTTTGAAGGTCATTTTCAGCCTACCCACCTTTCTTTCCTATTTGATTCTGGAACATGTCTGAACTCATAATTTTTTTAAGAAATATTTTTATTTATAATTTGAGTGGATTAGCACTACTTTTTTCTGAGCAATGGGGAGAGAAAATGAGCCACATTTATTAATTTCAACTTATGACTCCAGCTATGTCTGCTGACATACTTCCATGATTTTGTTTTTTTGAATTGCAATTTGTGTATTACTAACCCTCCACTAGTCTTTTTTTTTTTTCCCCAACTCATTTGACTTGAGATTCTCTCACTTGCTTGGCATTGCCTTTTGGATGTCTCAAGCTATTCAAATTAAACAGGTTGAATACTAAAACACATGATTTCTCTGCTAAACTGGTTCTCTCCCAGGGTTCCCTATCCTGTGACTGGTCCAGTTATAGCAGTCAGAAACCTAGGAGTCCTCCTAGATCCATGCCTTGCTCACTTCCCACCTCCAGCTGTCATCAAGCCTGTCCTGTATACCTTCTCAGTAGATCTTGACTATCTTTATCTCTCCACTTCCACTGCCACCACTTGAGTCAGTTTCTGGCCTGGATCATTGAAATAGCCAAGTAGCTGAAGTCTCCTTCCATTTCTTGTTATTTCCAATTTGTTCTCCACAGTGCACAGTAACCTTTTACTTAAATTATGTCAATCCTTGCTTAACATCCCACAGCGACTTCTTGTTGCTCTTAAGACAAAGCTCTCTGACATGACCCTCGAGCTGCCGCATGGCCTGTCCTGTTCTCAGTGCCTAACATGCATCCTCTCCTTTCCCACCATGAAACCTTGGAACATGCAGTTTCCTCTGCTTGGAACACTTTTTTATCCAATTAACTAAAACGTTGCCTTTTACTACAAAAACTCAAAGCAAGAAAAGGTAATTTCTTCTCCCCACATCCAGGCAGGTACATGATCTTAGCAAGATAAATCTTAAGGGAATGCTGTAAAAGCACGGGGCTGATTAGAGATTATTCTTGACTGGGCAGAGTGGAGAGTTCAGTGTTGTGCTGGCAAGTATCAGAGGTGGCAATCATTGGGGCAGTTCCTGTAGCAGAGTCTTGACCGTGCCTGGCCTCCCTGGGTTCCTGCCTTAGCCTGGCTGCCTAACTTCTCTATCAGTTGTGTGAGCCATCTGATTGATACCTTGCAGGAGGTTATTCTTCTGCCTACCTTAAGCAGCCAGTTTCATTTTTATACCCAAGAATCCTGATGAATACAGTGTGATTCCTTTATTAATGGCTGTCTCATCTCCAGGAGAGGAAGTTCTGTGGCTATTTTGCCCATCATTGTATTTGAAGACCCTCATACAGTCGTCAAATATAATTAATACTCAATTAATATTTTTTAGATGAGTAGATAGATCCCTATGGATATTTCAGTAGTTGCTTTGTGTCCATCATTTTGTACTGTGATCCTGGTTTTGTCTTTAAGGACATGTGCCCTGCCTTATACATCTTTGTATTTTTGTCTAAAGATTGACATTCTGCTTGACTCTTAGGTGCTCCAGGTGTGTGTGGCCCAGAATATGGCCTGTATTGGTGAATGTTCCACATGCATCTGAAAAGAATGTGTTTTCTGCTGTTGTTGTGTGGTATGTTTTATAAGTACCAATCAGATCTAGTTGGTTGGTAACATTATTCAATTTCCTCTGTACTTACTGATTTTCTTGCTACTTGTTCTATCAACTACCGACAAAGGTGTGCTGAAGACTCCAGCTATAATTATATATCTATTTTTCCTTTCATGTCAATGAATCTTTCTTCATGTATTTGAAGCTCTGTTTTTAGGTACATACACATTTATCATTATCAAATGCCTCTCTTTGCCCAAGGTAATATTCCTTGTTTCCAATCTTAAGGGAAAGCATTGTCTTTCTCCATAAGGTATTTCTTGTTCTGAAATGTACTTCTTCAGAAAATATTGGTGTTCGCATGTTATATCTTTTCCATCCTACTGCTTTTAATCTATCTTTGTCTTTATATGTACAGTATATTATAGTGTATCTGGAACTCCAACTGCACATATTCATGGTGGCCCCACATCACTGATGCCCTGTTTATTTCAGTATTTTTCTTTCTGTGCTATTCATTTAGGATCGTTTCTATTACTGTGTCTCAAGTTCACTGATCTTTTATTCTACAGTGTTTAAGATGTGGCTAATCTCATTCATTGCATTTTTCATTTCAGAGTTTGTATTTTTATTTTCTCCAAGTTCCATGGAAATTTTTTATATCTTTCATTCCTCTCCTGTGCATTCTTATGGTTTCCTCTACGTTTACCTCTACCTCTACCTTTAATATATGGAGCATATTTATAATAGGTTTTTAAAACATACTTGTCTGCTAATTCCATTATCTCTGCCTCTTTCTGCTCTATTTTTATTAATTAATTCCCTCTCCCCCCTCCACCACAGCACCCCACCCAGCTGTGGATCTCATTTGCCTGCTCCCCTGCATGCCTGCTAATCTTCCTTTAATGAATACTGGACATTGTGTCGGTTATTTTGTGGGAGAATGCGTTTTGTTGTATGCTTTACATAGTACTAGACTCTTTTTCCTGATGCGTAGCTAAGTTACTTGGAATAATTTGGATTGTTCCAAGGTTTGCTTTAAAACTTTGTTAGGAGGCGTCCAGAGTAGCCCTACTCCATAGAAGGCAATACCCTTCTCAGGTCACTACCTGATGTGTTTTGTATCCTGAGACCTTTTCACTCTGGCTGGTAGGAACTTGAACTCCTCCTCGCCCTGTGAGCTGTTCGGTGTAAGGATTTCCTGGGCTTCTTTCTCTGGCCTTGGGTAGTTTTCTCTCACACATGTACAGATCATGACTCAGGCGAAGATTTCAGAGGCCTCCCTATTATTCCCCTCCTCTTGGAGGAAAAGTCTAGCTGCCTCGGCCTCCTCAGTCATCACTCTAGCTCCTCCACTCAGTGAGACTGCCGAGCTCTGTTTCGGTTATCTCTGCCTGTACTAGTAATTTCTTCCAGGCAGAAAACTGGGGAATTGTAGGACTCACGTCAGTTATTTTCATTCTTTTAGGCACTCCAGTCCTACACTGCCTATGGTCCAATGTCTGAAAATCGTCACTTTATACATTTTTTTTCTGATTTTCTAATTGTTTTTAAGGCAGAAAGGTAAATCCAGTCCCTATTACTTCATCATGACCAGAGGTGGAATTAAATACATATTAACTTTGCCAATCTTAATCCTTCATCTCTCATGATACACAAATGGGTCATTTTTGTGGTCTGGAATTTAATGGATAAGGAAATATATGGCTGCCATAAGTTTGGAATAACCAGGATGGGAAATGTTTTCAATATAATATCTAAAATAACTTGATGACCACAGTACCGGTGGGAGATTATTTTAGCCTGAATGGAGTACTCGGTTTCCTGTCTACAACTGTGGGCTAAAAAGGATTAGTAATACTGAGTGTAGTGTGAGGGCCCATTTAAATACAGGAAGATTCCTGAAGGATGGTAGGAGTGGAGGAAGAAGGCTCTGGAGTTGATTGCCTTTGTTTCTGGGAATGAAAAATGTTGCTATTACCAGATTTGCTAGAGAGATGATGAAGCAAAAGTATAGGAGATCCCACCACTGGTCTTGGTCTCCAGCAAGACTGAGGGTTGGGGAAGAGAAGGAAGGAGTCAGGACCCCCTGTCCATTTCCTTTCCATTTTTCAATCAGATGAACTCTCTTCTTGCAATGAGAGCTAGCACCCAATAAAAAAGATGCCAATATTAATTAAGCACAAATAAGAAAAAGGTCCTCTAGTGTCCTCTGTTCTCTCTCATTAGCAATTCTGGAGATACCTTACAGTGGCAGCTTCCAGGCTCTGGTTGATAACTACTGTGTTTGTAGCTTTTTATTATAATCGCCTCATTTTAGTTTTACAGCATATTTTAATTTGGTGATTCTGACTTATTTGGAGTTGTCAGAATCCATATAACTTAGTAGAATAACCTTAAGAATTTTGAAAAGTGTGTCTCAAAATAGAGCTTGGAAAAAAAAAGGAGGAATAGAATCTGTGTTGGTTTTCAAATCCACGTGGAGCAAGGGAAATTTACAGCTTGGGCTGTTTTCTGGACTCTTCCAAATTTCACTGCTGATTCTGCATTTTGGGAGGCAAGTTGTCATTTCAGTGTTGCCTGGCTGTTCGTCCTAGATGATCTGTTCAGAAAAAGATATTCTCTGTTAAGAAAACTTTGGGCTAAATTCTTCTACCAAAACAGTTTGCATGTCATACTAAAACATGAAATTTGGCACATCAATAGTTATTTTAGGAAAACCATCTACGATTGATAATGAAGTGCCCTAAATACTTGAAACGATATGAGAGCTGCAATTCATCAGAAAGCTGCTCATCTCCAGCTTTGTAATATTTTGAAACAGTGCCATCTAGTGGAATCTCTAATTATGAAACCCTGGGTGCATCCTCTCAGACCTTACCTTTGGGTTTTTTAAATATCCTTTTTAACAAAATTACTAATTGAAAAAGATATATGCACTCCTATGTTTATCGCAGCCTTATTTGCAGTACCCATGACATGGAAGCGGCCTAAGTGTTCATCCACATGAAATATGCTTACATCATTTTTTACCAATGAGATTTGGGGATTGTTTGTTCATTACCCTGATTACCACAGGAGAAAATAAACAACTGGAAGAAAGTAAAGTGGATGATGTAAAAGAAAGGCAATTAGGCTCGAATTTCCTTCAGAGACACTTGTGAGCATTTTGACTCTTCTGTCCGGGTTTCAGAGTAAGCACATGGTTGGTAAATTCTGAAAACATCCAGGTGAACATTTGGAAGTAGAACAAGAGTGTACTTTCTGACAAGGTTTGAACTTACAGGGCCAGCAAGGCAGGCTGTGGATGGAGATGAGCAAGCTTGGATGGAGATGCCCCGCAACTTGAGACATGGTAAACATGGTGTGAAGTGTTTACAATATGGGAAATTTGGGAAGAGGGCTTGCCAACTTTAGCCACTAGACATTTACTAATGTTATTGTATGTATGCTAATTACTCTTCTCAAGTAGCTCTCCTCCTAGATGTCCTGCAAGATATGGTATGTGCCTGTTTCCTTGTAAAGGGAATTCCAGTTGTATTCAGGCTAGGCAGAGTGGAGTATTAGCAAAATTGTTCATCTGAACCACTTGTGGAAGCAATACTTGGCACAGATTTAACACACAAGGAGAACTTTAAATCGGCAAAAGAAATAGAAAGCATTTGGCCACAGAGGCCCAAGTTTTGCAGAGGAAAGTGGCACTTGAGCTAAACTGTTGACTGGCAGAGAAAAAGGAGGCAAGCATGACTGGTGGTGGAAGGCAGGGAGAGGGGACTGAATAAGGTGATATTATTGAGAGGTAGAAGGGTGATTGGTCTTATAATGCAGGATTGAGGTAGAGAAGGAGGGTGACGTTAAGCAGCATAGATAAGATTAAGACACATTACTAAAAGCCTTGAAAACCATCAGTGGGGTTTGGATTTGAACCTACAGGCCAGAGCTCCCACGCCAATGAAATACAATTAATAGCCATCTGGACTTAGGCAATCCATTGTTCTGGTACCTACCATCATTCGTTTTTCCCCCATGGCACACTCATGGGCATTTCAAGCTGGGGGTCTGACTGAGCACTCTGCTCCTAAATCTAAACATTCAGAGATAATGACAAGTACTAGCCTGTGCTCCTTTCTCGAGGACCCTCTCTCTTTGTCTTCCCGATTACACTGTCTCATCCTTCTAGATCTAGTTCTGTCGCCTTCTCTACAGCCAAGCCTCCCCTGAAGCCTCAGCCAGGCAGCTCACTTCACCCAGGCAGCCTCACCCAGATCACTCCTTCCTTGTGCAGCTGGTACAGAGGTGCAGAGGGTATAGGCCTCTACTGTCTCCTGCGTATTGCAAGGATTTATCACTTATCTGGTTCCCACATTAAACTGCAGATTTCTCATTTAATCCTTTAACCCTGATACTGAGAGCAAATCCTGCCATCTGGTACCTACTCAAGATTAATAAGTGGTAAGTGCACAGGTGGATGGACGAATGAAAAGTAGACAGGTTTATTTTCCCAAGGGCAGAGGCTTCACTCACTCATCCACCATAGCCATTATTTGTCTATATAGGCACTTATTTGTCTATATATCTGTTTCCCTTTATTAGATCATAGGTTCATTGAGTCTCATTCATAAATTTATTTTCAGTATATTTCACTGTCTGGCATATATAAAACACTAAATAAAATGCTTACTGAATGAATGGATGCGCGGATGCTTCCTATTATAAGCACTCACACATTACCAAGATTTGGTGGTATGAGATCTTGGAAAGCATTTGATAAATGAAAATTATTATTATAAATAAATAGTCACTAGAACGGTGTTTACAGATTCACACATAGTAAGAACCAAACAAGAGTAGAAGATGCAAACTTGAAAGTGGAGCATATTTGCAATATTTAAATGATATAGTGTTTGAAGTAAACAAATTACAGAAAAGTTAGCACTTGGCTACAGGAATGTTTTGGGTTTGGATAATTGAAACCCTTTCTTCCTTCATGAAATAAACTAAATTGAGCCCATTGTAATTATTTCCTTGCTTCTCTGAGTAGCTCTTTTTTTTAATATAATTTATTTTATTATCATTAATCTACAACTACATGCGCAATATTATGGTTATTGAACTACCCCTTCATCAGGTCCCCCCCACCAACCCCATTACAGTCACTGTCCGTCAGAGTAGTGAGATGCTATAGAATCACTACTTGTCTTCTCTGAGTTGTACAGCCCTCCCCGTGCCCCCCCAACATTACATCTGCTAATCGTAATGCCCCCTTTTCCCTCTTATCTGAGTAGTTCTTATGAGTAAATGGGCCAATAAAAAGTAAGCCACTGTTTCTGATGTAGTGGTCTTGGGGGAGATGGAC
Organism: Smutsia gigantea; assembly: GCA_032199065.1. Classification (NCBI taxonomy): domain Eukaryota; kingdom Metazoa; phylum Chordata; class Mammalia; order Pholidota; family Manidae; genus Smutsia; species Smutsia gigantea. Next base: position 82,239 of record JAVSCE010017571.1, read on the forward strand.
AGTGAGGAGCTGATCTCCGTCTGACAGAAGGAGGCGTGCTGAGCCCCACCATGGCATGGGCTGTTGAAGGGTGCATTCCACTAGTTCCGATGATACCTTGAGACCCAATGTGACCTTGTGGTTTCTACCTTCCACCCAGAGGAGCCACTGATCTTACATTTGTACCCACAACCATATCCAACTCCAGTGGAAAATGTCTGGGCAGACTGTTTCTTTTTGTTCTTGATCCACTAAAACAAATAAACAGAACTTTCTCCTCTCTTTTTAAGGGGAGGATGCTGAAAGTACTCTTTTGATCATGAGAAGCTTGGGAAGAAATGAAATAGAGTATTTCCTCTGACCCTAATTTCTCTGAACAACTCAGTCAACAAAAACACAGACTCCAAAGGTTGTGTGAGCATAAATAAGATACACATATGAAAGTACTTTATAAACCAGAAAGTGCTATGCCAATAATAAGTACTATAAGTAAGGCTTATCTACAATATGCACATTGTTATCACTGAATAAATACTGGTATTATCAATGTGTGAAATGTTTCTCTAAAGATACAGATGGAAAGTTCAAGCAACACTCAATGAATTGAGCAAGCACTGGTATAATTCTGGCTAAAATTAATAGTAAGGGAAGGGTTTTATCCCATTTTTGTGTCTTAATTGTCCATTTCATTGGACCGAGCCTAGACATACTATTCCTTAATTTAAATTTGCCAGGTAAATAAATCAATGATAGTGTTGTGGTTTTATCTGAAGTAAGTAGAATCTACCCACGCCTGTGTGTGTGTGTGTGTACATGAACAAGGAAGTGGGGAGAATAACAATAACTCTTTCATATTATGACCACTGCATCACCATGTTCATGAAATGTGTAAGTACAGAAAAGAACAAAGAAGCCATTCAAATGTTCCCATCACTCATAACCTTACAGACACCAATGAATACACCAAAGCAGGTGCGTGAAGATCAAGATGATTTATGAGTGACAAAGAAATAAAATATTATTTCAAAAACAGCCATATATTCATGATGAAGCATTTTAATTTGATCAAAAATTTTTAAACAATACTTTTCCTTTTTACTACTAAAAAGGACTTTCAGATTCTTATGTCAGATGTACTAGGTAAAACATGAAGGCAAAGTTTCCCAATTACTGTGTAAATTTGTGTTTTTATCAAGCGGGTTGACTCAGATCCCACCTCCCTCCCTCCAAAAGCCATTTTTTTCATCCAAGAAAACCAATCCAAATTAAGGGAAAAAAGACAAAATGGGTTGTTCATGGGGGAAAAAAATGGAAAGAAAGAAAGAGAGGGAGGGAGGGAGGAAGGAAGGAAGGAAGGGGGAGAGGGGGAGAGGAAAACGGTCCTGGCAGACTTCAGAAAACTTTGGGCTTAAACAATTTGCCCTGATGTTTTGTGAGATAAATCACTTAGGAAATGTAATTTACTAGGTTTAAATTAAGGAATGAACTCTTACATTTCAGAATACTAGATCTTAACAAAAGGTTAGTTGTCACCCTAGTCCCCAAAGGCAGTGTGGCTGTTCTCACGGCAACACGCTCACTGTTTTTCCTTGATTTATTCTTTGTTGGTCATTAATAACTATAGAAAAAACATAAAGTTGGATGGTGTTTACAACAGTGTTTTTCAAATTTAAATGGTGTAATACCAGCAGAATATTCAATTCTTTTTAAATTCTTTTTCCTATTTTTTAAATTAAGGTATCATTGATATACAATCTTATGAAGGTTTCACATAAGCAACATTGTGGTTACTACATTCACCCACATTATCAAGTCCCCCCAACACACCCCATTACAGTCACTGTCCATCAGCATAGTAAGATGCTATAGTATCATTACTTGTCTTCTCTGTGCTATATTGCCTTCCCCATATCCCCCATACATTATGTGTGCTAATCATAATGCCCCTTATTCCCCTTCTCCCTCCTTCCCACCCACCCTCCCCAGTCCCTTTCCCTTTGGCAACTGATAGTCCATTCTTGGGTTCTGTGAGTCTGCTGCTGTTTGGTTCCTTCAGTTTTGCTTCATTGTTTTACTCCACAAATGAGTGAAATCACTGGGTACTAGTCTTTCCCAACCTGGCTTACTTAACTGAGCATAATATCCTCCAGTTCCATCCATGTTGTTGCAAATGGTAGGATTTATTTTCTTCTAATGGCTGAATAGTATTCCATTGTGTATATGGACCACATCTTCTTTATCCATTCATCTACTGATGGGCACTTAGGTTGCTTCCACTTCTTGGCTATTGTAAATAGTGCTGCTATAAACATAGGGGTGCATATGTCTTTTTGAATATGTGATCTTGTTTTCTTTGGGTAAATTCCTAGGGGTGGAATTCCTGGTCAAATGCTATTTCTATTTGTAGTTTTTTGAGGAACTTGCATATTGCTTCCACAATGGTTGAACTAATTTACATTCCCTCCAACAGTGTTGGAGGGTTCCCCTTTCTCTGCATCCTTGCCAGCATTTGTTGTTCCTTGTCTTTTCCATGCTGACTGTCCTAACTGGGGTGAGCATGTCATCATGAGAACAGCTGCACTGCCTTTGGATACTGGGGTGAAGACTAACTTTTTGTTAAGATCTCATATTCTGAAATGTAAGAGTTCATTCCTTAATTTCAACCTAGTAAATTATACATCCTAACATTGTGGTTTAATTTGCATTTCTCTGATGATCAGCGATGTGGAGCATCTTTTCATGTGCCTGTTGGCCATCTAAATTTCTTCTTTGGAGAAGTGTCTGTTCAGATCCTCTGCCCATTTTTAAATATAATAACCCCTTTTAAAGGAGGGAAAACAAATTCTTGCATACTCCTAGAATGAAATAATTTTCATGGTAATTTTACTTAAATATTCATAAACAAATTACATAAAACTCATAGCCTATGTTCTGTTTAAACTATAAAACCAAAGTTAATTTACAGATTAAGTGCAAATAAAAATATAGCACTAAATTCAAATAACAGCTATGTTTTCATACAACAAAAATAATGATGTTGGGTTGAGTATTAGAAAGATGCATTTTGGGGTTTTCTGCTTCACTGTGTACTGCCTTGGTTGTGAACATGCCTGCAACATATTTTGAGTCATTGAACATTGTTTTTATTTTTCCTTTTAAACAATGACATTAATTTTAACCAATTCATTGTCTCTGTTGGGCTGATCTGCTTAACAGCACCCTCCAAACTGCAACAGTACCAAATATTCTAACAATAAGAAGGCATAATGAGATTTTTTTCACTTTGCCCATTTACCTCACTTACTGAGTGAATTGTTGCTAATGAATATATACAAAGACAGAATCTCTTGCTGTGAGGTGCTGTGTGCTTTCAGGTGGCTCCATTTACTAACTCCCTGCCTCTAAGTGACTTCCCTACCTGTGAAGCCTATATTCATATAGTGCGCCGTAACATCACATGGCCTCCACATGGCTTTCATGCAATTGTAAACACACATGCATATTTGGGTATTTGGTTATAAGTGTTATCCAAATGATCAAGATACACTCACACTAAAATTTTTTAATATTGTTGAAATGAAAGCACAAAATGTGGAAATTCTTGTGGAGAACTCGAAGATGCCTTCTGTGTTTCGAAAGTCAGTGAATTTTAAACACTCTTTGTAGAGTGTCTCTGATTGGCATCACTTGCCACTGACAGAGATGCAACTAGAAGTAAAAACTTGGGCAAATGAACACTACTGAAAGCTTAAGAAGTCAACTGAATTCTGCTCTACAAATCTTAGAAGGATATTAAGACAGCTGTAGTAACGCTAACTGTGCTGCATAGATGGAAACCACAATATTCAACTAAGGGTTCAGCTCAAAACTCCGTCTCTGGCATACAGTGTGTAACCTTCAGCCTCTGCAAGTAATGAACTTCACCATGAAGCTACTGATTATTAGTTTCTGTTTACATCTAAAACGCTGATTAAAAAACATTCAAAGTAGAGATTTGTGGGAGACTGCTTCCACTTTAGGATCTTCACAGATTTTTCTGATCAGCATTAGCAAGTATCCCTTTCCCTTCTGGCTCTTTGGAAATAATGATGCCTTGTATGATAGGGTGACACAGTTTTTTTTTAAAGCAAAAGAAGATGATGAAAGAATCTCACTAGGAGACAGAGGAACTTACAGAGAAATTAAATATTTTTCAGTTATTGGTTTAAACAGTGCTTAAAAAGAAGATAGCACTACAGCTTTTAAATTCTGACTGGAAGGAGGAAAGGGAACTTTGATGTAGACCTATCATCTCAGTTTCTTGTTGCAAATTCCATCTGATGAGGTGGGGTCCTGCACTCAGTTCAGCTATCTGCCCCGCATCACCCGAAATCAATGGCCTCAATTCCATGTCTGTCCAACTAGTACATTCTTTTGGGGGTCAAACCAAGCTGGGTTTTAAAAACAGCTGGAAATATAGACTTGGACTAGACAGATCCTAGATTGAAGAAATAAATTTTCTGACAGAATACACCCTGTCACCTCATCTCTTGGCCCCTTCTCTTCCCTGCCCACTATGCCTTAGTTCCTTCCCAGTTTTAATGAGACCTTATAGAAAACCCAACTTAGTAAGACAGTATTTGTAACTTCTCAGCGAGCTGGAGTGCCCTCTTGTGGGAGTATCTAGTAGTCATCCAGGTACCAACAATCACCTGAATTTGTGAGGCCACATTTCCAGGTGTACTAAGCCGAACACGTTCCCCTGCTGTGCTTTATATTTATGGAGCTAACCCTCATGGGTATCACAGTCATAGGTAAATAATAACGGGTAGAAATATGATAGCCAGTAGCCACTGGTATAAGAATATATTTTCCAAAACAATATTAATTTAATTTCTTTCTTTTTCTTTTAAAATGTGGTGGTGGTAGGAGGTGGGAGTGTGTGTAGTAATTTTCCAGAGCAATCAGAATGAAGGCCCCAAATCAAGGATTTACATTCACTTGAGTATCAGTTGTTTGGAGCTCATCATAACAGAGCTGAGAGCTCTAGGCCAAGTAAGTTGTAGAAATTTGATCCAAAATACAGCTGAACTAAGACAGAATGAGGATTAATAATAATAATACCACAAGAACACAGTTTAATTAATACTTAAAGGCATAAATCTTTAAAAACAATTTTGAAGAATTTCAAACATACATAAAATAGTGTATGAGAGGAGTATAATTAACCCCCATTTACTATAAGAGAGCTTCAACAATTACCAACTCATTATTAATCTCATTTCCTCCATACCTCTTTCCTCCCTCTCCAGTTACTTAGCAGTAAACTCCAGGTATCATAACCTCTCATCAATAAATATTTCAGAAGGTATATTTAAAAGATAAGAACTCCCTTCTAAAAATATAACCACATTATCGCATATAAAAATTAGCAGTAATTCCTTAATACCATAAAAGATCATGGTAATGTTCAAACTTCCTTCATTGTCTCTTTTTTTAAGACTTAATTTTTTTAGAGCTGTTTTAGGTTTACAATAAAAATTGAGAGGAAGGTACAGAGATTTCCCATATACACCCTGCTCCCAAACCTGCACAGCAGCCTCCCCACTATCAACATCACTCACCAGAATGGTATGTGTGTATATATATATTTTAACCAAGGATGAAACTATCTTGACACATCATAATCATCTAAAGTCCATAGTTCAGCTTAGAGTTCACTCTTTGTGTTGCATATTTAATGTATTTGGGAAAATGTATAACATATCCATATTTACAGTATCATACAGAATATTTTTGTTGCCCTAAAAATCCTCTGTGCTCTGTCTATTCAAACCCTGCCTTCTCTAGCCCACCATTCCTGGCAACCACTGATGTTTTTATTGTCTCCATAGTTTTGCATTTCCCAGAATGTGATACAGCTGGAATCACACAGTATGTAGCCTTCTCAGATTGGTTTCTCTCCTTAGTGATATGCATTTAAGATTCCTCCCTGTCTTTTCCAGGTTTGATAGCTCATGTTGTTTTAGTGCTGAATAATAACCCATTGTCTGGTTGTAACAGTTTATTTATCCATTCACCTACTGAAGGACCTCCTGGTTACTTCCAAGTTTTGGCAATTATGAAAAAAGGTTCTATAAAAATTTATGTGTACGTTTTGTGTGGACATAAAATTTCAACTCCTTTGGGTAAACACCAGAGAGTGCAGTTGCTGGATCATATGGTAAGAGTATATTTAGTTTTGTAAGAAACCATCAGTCTTCCAAAATGGCAGAGCCATTTTACATTCCAACCAGCAATGAATGAGAGTTTCTGTTGTTCCACATCTTCACCAGCATTTGCTGTAGTCAGTGTTCCAGATGTTGGCCATTCTTATCGGTGTGTAATGGTATCTCATTGTTTTAGTTTGCATCTCCCTGATGAGATATAATGTGGAGCATCTCTTCATATGTTTACTTGTAATCTATGTTTCTGCTTTGGTAAGGTGTCTGTTAAGGTTTTGGGCCTTTTTTTAAATCAGCTTGTTTTCTTATTATTGAGTTAGTCTCTTTTAATCTGTGAGTTCTCTCATATTTTTGTTAAAAAACTGAGTTGCTTGTCTGCAGTTTCCACAATCTGGATTTTTCTGAATGCATAATCTTGGTGTTGTATAGGAGTTTTTCTCTCCTGTATTCTTCTAAATGAGTAGTTAGATCAGTAAACTTGATCAGATTCAGGTTCAATTTTTTTGTTTGGCAAGGCTATTTCTCAGGTAGTGATGCAAACTTCCACTAGGAGGCGCACTTGCTCTCTGAGATGCCAGCAGCTATTGATTATTGCATTGATTCATTAATGAACTATGATTATGAAATAGTGATATTCTACCTCTGCCATCCCTTCTTTTATTAGGTTTTTATACTTATTTAAATAAATTTCCCCTCATCAACTATTTTGTTACTCTAAAATGCAAATTATAGAGGCCAGAAAGAATACTTTTTTTCCTCTATTTTTACCAGTTTTCAAAGTAAGAAGTTGGTTCCCTGACACCATTCAAAAGCGACAAGTGAGTTTTTTTTAATCATTATGAACTAATGTATGTGAACATATTTGATATTTTTCATTTCACTGGAGTCATTATATTTATTGATGCTCAAATTGTTCCATGTTTGTAGTGGAAGTCTATCCAAATTGGTTCCTGAATCCTTCTGACATGACCCAGCTAGTCTTTAAAAACTTTCCTGCCTTCTGTTAAAATGATATATTTTAAGCTTCTTTCACATTTCCTAACTCAGACCTGGAATTACTATTTCTCTAAGGGAATGGTTCTCAAACTGTGTGTCCCTGTGCTTTGATGGGGTCTGTGAGGTCAAAATTACTTTAATAATAATATTAAGATGCTATTTGCCCTTTTTAACTCTCATTCTGTCACAAACGTGTACAAAATTTCCCAAACGCTACATGGTGTGTGATGTTATGATTAAATGCAGAAATGGTTATAAGAATTCTGCTGTCATTTATTAAGCGAGACATTAAAGAGATTTACAAAAATGTAAAATAATGACCAAAGACACCACAAAAAAAGAAAATTACAGACCAATATCCCTGAAGAACATAGATGCAAAATAACTCAACAAAATATTAGCAAACCGAATTCAAAAATACATCAAAAAGATCATCCATCATGATTAAGTGGGATTGATCCCAGGGATGCAAGGATGGTACAGCATTCAAAAATCCATCAACATCATCCACCACATAAATAAAAAGAAGGACAAAAACCACATGATCATCTCCATAGATGCTGAAAAAGCATTCGACAAAATTCAACATCCATTCATGATAAAAACTCTCAACAAAATGGGTATAGAGGGCAAGTACCTCAACATAATAAAGGCCATATATGACAAACCCACAGCCAACATTATATATATAACAGCGAGAAGCTGAAAGCTTTTCCTTTAAGATCGGGAACAATACAAGGATGCACACTCTCCCTACTTTTACTCAACATAGTATTGGAGGTCCTAGCCATGGCAATCAGACAACACAAAGAAATAAAGGGCATCCAGATCGGCAAGGAAGAACTCAAAGTGTCCTTGTTTGCAGAAGACATGATATTGTACATTAAAAACCCTAAAGAATCCACTTCAAATCTATTAGAGCTAATATCTGAATCCAGCAAAGTTGCGGGATACAAAATTAATACACAGAAATCTGTTGCATTCCTATACACTAAAGATGAACTAGCAGAATGAGAAATCAGGAAAACAATTCCATTCACAATTGCATCCAAAAGAACAAAATACCTAGGAATGAACCTAACCAAGGAAGTGAAAGACCTATACCCTGAAAACTACAAGACACTCTTAAGAGATATTGAAGAGGACACTAATAAATGGAAATTCACCCATACTCTTGGCTAGGAAGAATTAATATTGTCAAAATGGCCATCCTGCCTAAAGCAATCTACAGATTCAATGCATTCCCTATCAAATTACCAACAGCATTCTTCAATAAACTAGAGCAAATAGTTCTAAAATTCATATGGAATCACAAAAGACCCCAAATAGCCAAAGCAATCCTGAGAAAAAGAATAAAGTAGGGGGGATTACGCTCCCTGACTTCATGCTCTACTACAAAGCTACAGTAATCAAGACAATTTGATACTGGCACAAGAACAGACCCATACACCAATGGAACAGAATAGAGAGCCCAGATATAAACCCAAGCTTATATGGTCAATTAATACACGATAAAGGAGCCATGGGTATACATTGGGGAAACGAGAGCCTCTTCAACAGCTGGTGTTGGCAAAACTGGTCAGCTACATGTAAGAGAATGAAACTGGATTACTGTCTAACCCCATACACCAAAGGAAACTCAAAATGGATCAAAGACCTGAATGTAAGTCATGAACGATAAAACTCTTAGAAAAAAATATAGGCAAAAATCTCTTGGACATAAACATGAGCAAATTCTTCATGAACATGTCTCCCCGGGCAACGGAAACAAAAGCAAAAATGAAAGAATGGGACTATATCAAATTAAAAAGCTTCTGTACAGCAAGGGATACCATTAGTAGAACAAAAAGACTTCCTACAGTATGGGAGAATATATTAATAAATGACATATCTGATAAGGGGTTGACATCCAAATTATATAAAGAGCTCATGCACCTCAACAAACAAAAGCAAATAAGCCAATTTAAAAAAATGTGCAGAGGAGCTGAACAGACACTTCTCCAAAGAAGAAATTCAGGTGGCCAACAGGCACATGAAAAGATGCTCCACATCACTAGTTATCAAAGAAATGCAAATTAAAACCACAGTGAGATATCTCCTCACACCAGTTAGGATAGCCGCCATGCAAAAGACAAACAACAAAGGTTGGCGAGGATATGCAGAAAGGGGAGCCCTCCTACACTGCTGGTAGGAATGTAAATTAGTACAACCATTGTGGAAAGCAGTATGGAGGTTCCTCAAAAAACTCAAAATAGAAATACCATTTGACCCAGGAATTCGACTCCTAGGAATTTACCCTAAGAATGCAGCAGCCCAGTTTGAAAAAGATATATGTACCCCTATGTTTACCACAGCACTATTTACAATAGCCAAGAAATGGAAGCAACCTAAGTGTCCATCAGTAGATGAATGAATAAAGAAGATGTGGTATATATACACAATGGAATATTATTCAGCCATTAGAAGAAAACAAATTCTACCATTTGCAACAACATGTATGGAGCTAGAGGGTATTATGCTCAGTGAAATAAGTCAGGCGGAGAAAGACAAGTACCAAATGATTTCACTCATATGCGGAGTATAAGAACAGAGAAAAAACTGAAGGAACAAAACAGCAGCAGACTCACAGAACCCAAGAATGGACTAACAGTTACCAAAGGGAAAGGGACTGGGGAATATGGGTGGAAGGGAGGGATAAGGGGGAAAAAGGGCTATTACAATCAGCACACATAATGTAGCGGGGAGGGGGTGCTGGGGGGGATACAGGGAAGGCAGTACAACACAGAGAAGACAAGTAATGATTCTATAACATCCTTCTATGCTGATGAACAGTGACTGCAGTGGGGTATGTGGTGGGGACTTGATAATAGGGGAGTCTAGTAACCGTAATGTTGCTCATGTAATTGTATATTAATAATAGCAGAATAAAAAATATTTAATGTAAAATAATGGCAGTCATTGCATTAAATAATTTTTGTTAATGCATATTGTATTTTAAAATCTGTTTTAATTTCTAGTTCAGTAAACATCAATAGATATAACCCACATAAATGAAAGCTCTTTGGGGCCTTCAACAATTTTTAAGAGTTTAAAAAAGTTTTGGGAGCAAACTGTTTGTAAACTGCTGCTTTTAGGAATCCTGGTTCCTCTTAATGGAGAATGGTACTTAGAAATCACAATCTAGGACCTAGAGCTGTTTCTGGTTACTGGGTTGGTCATTGTTTTTAGGCTATTTCAATGGACAGAGCTAAGATAAATTTTATGTTTATATATATATATATATTTAAAGACACATATACATATTTAAAGACAAATATATAGATATATATATAGAGAGAGTTGATACTGATTCTTTCCATTCAAATTCAGGACTACAGAGTTTTTACTTAAACTCTTACAACTTGCATTTGTATCTATTTTCTCCCATTATAAAAATCCCAGCATAAATGCTTATTTTCAGTGTCAGATTACCAATAACACTACTACTGTCACTATTGACAATATGATTACTTAAAACAGTTTAAGATTTTTCTTTTTGCAGTTCTTTTTGTCTTTGAGGTGTATCTTTTGTCTCTGAGGTACATCTCTCTATAGATGTACAGTTATTTGATGGTTTAAACTTACTTGAAACGGTGTATGTTTTCAAAATTATGCCACCTAGCAGATCAGTTAGATCCATGTGTTTTTAGTTTTGATTTTTAAAGGCTATTTAAAAACAAATTTAATTGATTTATAATAATATGAAATGTTTACATGCTTCTAGATTCAAATGTATTAAGTGTGATATATTCAGGGAACTTTAGCTTCTATCCCCGTCTCCTCTGTTCCTTCCTCCCCCTATAGGTAACATTGCTAAAATCACAATAGTTTTCCATTACTTTAAAAAGTTAAGCAAACATGCTACATTTAGCATTATGACACTCCACTTTTTGGATAAAGGTTTCCATACTATACACACTTCTCTTCACTTAGCTTTTTTCATTTAACAATATATTCTGGAGATCACTCCACAGTTGTATATAGAGCACTTCATTGTGTTATTGTACCATATATTCAACCAGTCCTCTGAGGAATTTGGGGGTAATTAAAGTATTTTATTATAGTGCTACAGTGAATAGTCGCGCACATTCCTTTCATATTTTTATCATTCTATCTTTTGCATTGAGTCCTAGCAGTGGGATTGCTGGGTCAAAATGTGAATGCATCCAATTCTGCTAGATACTAACTTACTCTTTACTTACGCAGAACAGAGGAATGGAACAGACTGAGACCGCTGCTCAAGCTCACTGTACGAGTCACTGACATGGCTGTGATTAAACTCGGATGTAACGGTCTCCACAGACTGCCTTGGTCATGGGTGGGGAAATAAAGGTGGGAAAATAAAGGTGGGAGAGGCGAGTGAGGAATTTTGCATTTGGAGATCACATTCACTGAAGCACATATTCTTATCCTTTCAGGTCCCAGCACACGGGTCTAGTCCTGTCATCTCTCATACTTTCCTTTTATCCGCCACGTCCCCCGCAAACCGTAACGAAAGCGCTCCCCACCCTCTCACTCTTGATCTGGGCAGATCAAGCGACGGTGCGGGAGCGCAGGGCTTTGCGCATGCCCAGCCACGAGGCGGACATTGGAGCTGCGGCGGCTGCAGCCCGAGTGACGTCATAGCTGCGCGCAGCTCCCAGGCGTCCTTGCAAGGTCGCTTTGCAGAGGAGCGCGCATAGGTGACAAGACCGTGGTTCCGGGGGCGCGACGAGTCCTTCTACCTGGGAACCAGCGGCCAAATGTCCGGGTACACGCCAGACGAAAAGCTGCGGCTGCAGCAGCTGCGAGAGCTGAGAAGGCAATGGCTGAAGGACCAGGAGCTGAGCCCCCGGGAGCCGTTGCTACCCCCGCAGAGGATGTGGCCAATGGAGAAATTCTGGAATAAGTTTTTGAGGGACCAGGCCCCCTGGAGGAAAGTGGTGAGTGACGGGCCTCCCCCGCCCCCGTACGCACGCCCCACCGCGACCGCCAGCCTGGCTGCTGGATACCTGCTCTCTGTAGCCACATCGAGGCCTGACACTGCTCTGCGCCTACAAGTCCCGATAGTTTCCAGAGGCAGAAATCAGGTTGATCCGAGACATAGGTTTCGCGGGGACGCTGCCTTGCTCCCAAGACTCCTGGGTTGGGAATCAGGGGTCCAGGAGTTCAGGAACATGTATGACTTTGGGAGAGTCGTGCCTTTTTGCTGTCAAGTGTGTTGAGAAAGAGGCGAATCTCTCTTCAGGTTTTTCAAGACGCTGCACATTAGTCTCTTTTGACTGTAGCAATCTTCTCTCAGAATGATAGCCAAGGGTTTACTGGAGTTAAAAATTCTATGATTTTAGTATTCAGGGACCCCTGTCTGATTGTTAAGGTTGAGATCAACACCACTCAACTGCTAGAAGGCACAGGGAGCCTTTAACAGATAGTACAGCCCCATGTGAGCACCATAAAAGCGTCCTATTGAAATGCTTAATGAATCATATTTAACACCTACCTTTTTAAACGACCACTGTGTACACTTTAAAAATGTCATTCCTGGACTTTATTCTGCAAGAAATCACTCGTTTAAAGAGTTTTATTTTCAGGGTCTCTGGACATTTTCTTGAGGTCGTTAAGTCCTATCAGTCATGGGTGATGAGCACCATTATCTTAGAATTGCTTTCAGTTAGCTACGACCTTGGCTAATAATTGTAATACGAGTAAGTGACACTTGGGTCCTTGCTTTGTGCCTAGCACTTTGCTCAGGGTTTTACATGTGTTACTTTATTTAGTTCTTTAATCCTATATGGTAGAAACGACTCCTAATCCTCATTTAAAATGTGTGGAAACCAAGGCCTACAAAATTTCAGTGAAATACACATTGGCACAGAGCTGGGAATCAAGAGTTCACACTGAAATTCATGTGTATTTACTTTCTTACTGTGCTACCAACTCTGGGGCATATTTTTCTGAGAAAGTGGTATTAGATACTTATGGTGGTAAAATTAAACTCTAGTTCAACTTTCCTCTTTGTATCCCTGACGTTATTTGTTTTTGCAGCCATTGGTTGAAAGCTGACATCCCACCCATCAGTCAGTGATATAAGGAAGTAAATAATCATTTGTTGCAATGTCTTGTTTTACTTTGAGTTAATTATTTTCTTCCATAAAAAAAAACACTTCAAAGAATCTAGATTTTCCTTTCCCTGAAAGGAGAGTTGTGTTTCAGTCAAATGGGCTGCCACAGAAAAGTTCTATTTTTAGTTCTCTATTGCCTTTCTTTTTAAAAATAGTGTGTTTAAAGACATTTCATTGTGAGCTTGGAACACCCCTATCCCAATATGTAAAATATTCTTTTTCTGGCATTGGTGTGCTCAAAGTTGTCTGCCTTAGACCTGGAGTGATGCAAATGTGTGGATTGTATCTGAAATTGATACATTAGGGACATGTCTTTACCTGAAAAATTCTGTAGGTTTGATTACTCTGGTTATGTCGTTAAAGTTATTTTTTCATTATTTATGCTGTTTTAACAGACTTACAGTAAGGATGTTTTTGGGAGTCTCTTTTAAAAAACACGAATCTGTAAATGCCTTACTATAGTTTTGCAAAATGCTACTTGTCTTAAGCCTCATTTGCTCTGAACTTCAGGCCCTGTGTTTAATAAAGTTATTTGAATGGGTGAGGTTAGATATAGAACAGAAGGAAATATGCAGCACTACATTTAAAAATAATCATGGCAATATTATATCATTGATGCTTTTTTCTGCCACAAATGTGAAAAATGGGATATCTATTTACTTTGTGTTTTTTTTTTTACTCCCCAGATTTATAAGGTATACCAACACAGCATATTTACTTTTACTTGTGTAGTTATACCTGCCTGGATTATTCATTATTATCTCAAATATCATGTGAATGTAAGTATGTTTTCAGAATGTGTTTTCTGGAATTTATTTTTAATATTGCACAAAATTTTCCTATGTGGGTACATTTATTCTGTTCTACTGAGTGGAAATAATCCACCACTTATAACTGATTTTGAAATACTTTTAATCCTTTTAGGTAAAATGTTTAATGAAATTTAAGTAGCATATGGTTTTTCAAAAAAGTTAATCTTTATATTAGTTGCTTACAGCTTAAATGAATTTTCTCGTAAAACCAATGTTTAAATGATCAGAAGGTAGTTGGCCTAATAATACATGTGAATTTGGAGCCCTGAGTAGGAAGGGAGAAGAGAATTTCTACTACTTTTTTAAAATCATAGATCTGGTATTAGATAAAATTCTAATTAGACAAAGGTTATCTTTGTCCATAGTTCCATTTCTTCTCTTTCCTGCATTTTGTCTGATTTTTCACAGCTTAAACTTTGTTTAGAACCCAGAAATGTCCAAAAGCTTGAACTTTTTCACTGTAAGATTTTGACTGTGGTGATTGTAAGTCGTTGCCATATTTTAAAGGCTAGGGATAGTCTGGTACAGGGTGTTGGCCCCAAGGCAGGGTGAGGAAGGAGTGTATTTCAGGGAGTGGCAGGGAAGGGAGAGTAGTGGTGGCTGTCTGGCGTGGAGTGTTGCCCCCGAGAGTGAGGAGGCCATTCTTGTACCCAGTGAGGAATGTGAGTTCCTGAGTGGGTGGCTGGCTGGGAGGCGTGGTGAGTACACCTTTTTGGAGAGCAGCACTAGCAGCGACTTGGTTTACGCTGTTGGAACCTGGCCCAGGGGAAGAGGACATGGGGAGGAAGGGTGGTTTGGAGCACTGGTGCACGTGGCCCCCCGAGTAACAGGTCAGAGCCTAAGTGAGGTGAGGAGGCTGTTTAGACTGGCATATGGTGGTGGTGCCAGGAGATTGGTTATATGCAGGAAGATTGACCAAGTAAGTATGTCTATTGATAATAAGGAGACCCCAGATTCTCATTTTTAGCAAAGGGAGGTAGTTACACATACAGAAAGGGAGAAAACCCTGTGGTACTGGAATGGAATTGGAAGTATCAGTGTGAACTCATGGTTTTTAGTATGTATTGATAGACACAGGAACAAATAAAGGTGTAAATATGGATATTCCCTGGCTTTGTCCACTGACGGGACCAGGGAGCAGCGCTCCTACATGGTAATTAGCATTTTTTTAATACTGTTGTCCACTGAAAGGATCCAGAGCTCTTTGGAGAAATGGCCGATTCTAGGACTGGTGCAGGGAAAGGACAAGATGAGCTTGCAGTGCCAGAGAGTCAAGATGTGTTCAAAGAATGATGGAGGTGTATCAGAAGGACATGGAGTCAGCTTGAAAGGATTCCCACTGGGACAATGTGAGCATCAAAATAAATAGTAATAGATGATAGCCAGCTGAATAAATAAAATGCAAATCATGAGTCCATATTCAAATAAATGAATAAAGAGGTAGAAGAGAAAGTGTTTTTTGGTACAGTAATTGCTAAATAATAAGTGGATAAGGAATGATAGAAAAGTCACCATTTGAGAATCATAGCAATATTTTATTCAGCCAAGAGACATCAAAAGATGCCAAGATTAATCTCAAAATATCTACCTTCAACATATTTGTTACTGAGGGGGAAAAAAAGTAACTTTGTAGTGGAGAAAGCTGGCAGACACACCTTACTCAAGAAATCTAAATTAACATTACCAATAATAGGATAAACTGAAATTGTGTATTACTTAATAGGATGCAAGAAGAAAACAGCATCAATTTTGTGGTATTCCTACTAAAAATGCATAACCTGAGTCTAATCATGAGGAAACATAAGGCAACTCAAAATGAGAGACTTTTCTGCGTAATAATTGGCTTGTTACCTTCAAAACTGTCAAGATCATGAAAGTTAAAGTACTTAAGATTTGCTCCAGATTGAAAAAGATTGAAGAGGCATGTCCACTAAATGCAATTCTTAATTAATGGGCATAATCTGCGTCATCAAAAGAACAAACATGGCATCATGGGCCGTGGGAAGCTGTCCATTTTTAAACAGGAGAGTGATTTGTTAAAAAAAATGATATATTTAGGGAAACAAAACATTGATATGTAGGGTGAATTGGAAGGAGAAAAGTACTGATATCAGACAAATCAGCTGGAGCCTGTTACAGTTTAGTAGATGTTAGTTGATGGCAAAGTTAGGAATGAAAAAGAAAAGCGAAGCCAGAAGACACTTCTTCAGGAAGAAATAGCTCTAGTTAAGCTGGAAATGAAACCAAGGTCAGAGTAATCTATGACTCTAAAATTTCTAGCCTTGGGGTTATAAATAGGGTTTGGAAAATAGGACTTTCTGGTAATTGGGAAGTAAATCAATTTAGGAACATGTGCTGTCACCTCAGTTTCTGAGGATGGCCAGTGGACGTGGCCTGTCTTCTGTGTTAAAAACAAGAGATTAATGGAGGCTCGTAGTTGAGGTTTAGTGTTTTCACTTTAAAAACCAACAGAAAATCTTTCTGTAACCATTAAAGGTGGCTAATGATTTATATGTCCACGGGTCAGAGTATAGTTCATATTTCTTTTGTTGATGTGCTTAAAGTATTATATTCATGTTTACCTGTAAATTGACAGGCCACTCTATACCATTACATGTTTGTTATTTTTTCACTGTCTTAACATGCAAGACCCTAGAGAAGAAAAAAATGTTACTTTCTATCACTGACAGTTTTTTTTTAACATGTAAGAGTGGGTTTTTATGTACACAAAGAACTGTTCACAGTTACCTGGAATATAAATTAATATTCAATTTGTTATTTTCAAATTTTCAAACTTTCTATTTTCTAATTCTTTAAATTAATTTTAAAATTCTGTTAAACTACTTACAAATTTAGTAAAATATGAACAGTTTCTTATTTTCTTTGCTTTTATTTTTGTTGGGTTAATTCAAGTTGAACTCTTCTAAAACAATTCCACTTACAAAATAATCATATTCTCTTAAATGTTTTAAACTGCAATTTATAAACCTTACATATTGAATTTTATTTTTAAGTATTTGTAGGATAAATTAATGACCCTAAGAAGCAAAATATTTTTTAAAGTCACAAGTTTATATCATTTATGCATTTTAACTAGAATCCTAAAACTAATCTTTTAGAACTTCTAGTAGCCAGATTACCTTAATGATATCAAACACTCTAAATAACAATATATGATTGTCCCTGTGTTTTCAGAAGTTTTTAAATTTGATATTCACCTGTTTGTACCCTGTGTTTAATTTACTTTGTCATGTCCATAGTCAACTAGTATTTTTTAGGGTTGAAAAGACATTTATCTCCTAAGAGAAGCAAATTTAACAAGCTGCAGTTACTGGGTCCACAATTCAAGACGCTAATATAGTTGCTTATCCAAGGGATTCATACTTTCAGGTGATTTTTCCTGAGTCATAGATGGATATAATTGAACATTTTGTGTCAGTAGATGTCCCAAGGTCTCTCCTTTGCCTTATACTTTCTTCTGATTTGGGTAGCCTGCGTCCTCAATAACACTGCAGCCAGCTGGCTTCAGCTAACACCTTACTGCCTAATTGAATTTTACATTCTCTCTGAAGACACGTGTTTCTTCCTCTGGCTATAGTACTTAAAATATACTTTAATGTTCTCACATTGTATTCTGAAATTCTCTCCTGCTTTTGGATCTAATTTCCCTTTATCATGCACATAATCTTTAAAGAAGAGTTTTTTTGGTGTGGTATATTGTACAGATGTCTATGCTTAATAAGTACATTTATTTAACAAATATTTATTTAGCATCTACTGTGTGCAAGGAAGTGATCTAAACACAGAGAGACAGCAGTGAACAAAGCAGACTGAATCCCTGCCCTCATGAAATGTTTAGTCTTGGAGGCTGGGAATAAATGGACAAAGAGGTATATGTTACAAGGAAGTGATAAATTATAGAAAAAAAACTAAGCAGGCGCAGGGTAAAAGAGAATGGCAGGGGCTGCTAATTTAATTAGGCCTCTCTGAGAGCCACTGTGCCTACAGTACAATGAGACAGAAAGGGTAGTAGGAGATTAGAGAGGTAGCCAAGGGCCAGATTGTGTAAGATCTTAGAGATCACAGTGAAGATGTTTGCTTTCTAAGAATGATGAGACTGAGCAGAGGAGTCGTGCATCGTAATCACTGTACGCTGCCTGCAGTGTGAAGAATAGACTGTAGGAGGGCATAAGCAGAAGTCAGGAGAATGACAGGTAAAAAAATGATAAAGGTTTGGGCAAGTGTAGTAGTACTAGAGGTGGTGAGAAGCAGTTAGTTTCAGGATATAATCTGGAGGTAGAACCAAATGGATCTGTTGAGGAGTCAAGCTTTTTGGCTTTCCTAATTTAGAGGATGAAAGTGCCATTGACTGTGATAGGGAACAGTTTGCGGTTGGGGGGAGTTAAGTGTTGGAGCTGGCTAAATTTGAGATTCCTATTTGATAGCCAAGTAGAGACCTTGAGTAAACAGTTGGATATGAGTATGGAGTTTGGTGAAAGTTTTGGGCTTAAGTTAAAAATAGAGGTATAATTTATTTTAGAAGAACCTCAAACCATTTTTTTCTAAAATCATTATTAACAGAGCATTACTTTTATTGCAGACAAAACCATATGCCATTGTTGAAAAGAAGCCCAGAATATTCCCAGTAAGTCTTAAAAATTCTGATTTTTCTTTTGTTCATTATTTTTCTCTCTCCTTTCCCTGAACCAGGTGGTCATTAGACTAAAATGTTCCTTTCTTCTTTGCTCTCAGTTTAAGTGCCTGTTTCATATATTCTTGTAAAAAAAAATTGGAAATAGTGTAAGGTAGCAGTTAGTTAAAAATGGGAGGTAGGCCCATTTCTTTTCAGCAAGGCTATAAAACTTGTTGTATGACCTCTGGAGTCCTCCAGTGAATTAAAGATGTCAACAGTTTTTCACTGGTGCTGTTTCATTTCATGTAGGGCACCAGCCTGACCACATGCTTCATTACAGCACTGAATTCCTCTGTTACTATTTTCAAGCTATCATTTCTTAAGGCAGTTTGATCTTAACCTCCCCCATCTGTGAATTTAAAATATGCTAATGATGTGCTTTAAGCTTTATAAACAAATTTATAAGCTAATATCCTAATTTAAAATGAGTTGGTATATTTACTGATTGGTTTTGACGTTATCAGTTAGCATGGCAAAATACTTCATGTTCTTAGACCTATTTAATCACAGATGATGAACTACTATCAATCTCTAAGTTCTGTAACTAAAAAAAAAAACTCAGTGTTGATTCTTGCTTCAACAAATGACACAGTCACAATAATACATTATCTACTGCATCAGAAGGTAATTTTAGGGAGAACCAAAATTGGCTAACCCTTCCTGTTGGAACTCCCTTGCTTTAGGAAATAGTCGAAAATCTCTTTTGCATTTCCTTGTGTATAATGGGTGTGTATCAGGACCTAGCTAGTCTCAAAACAGGCTGGTATAACTAGTTGGGTAATGTATTCTTCCATATATATATTTATTATTCATTTTTATTTTGCCATTACTGTTCAAAGGAAAATGAGGGCTATCTTTAGAAGACTACATAATGATTCCATAGTGTTTCGTCTACTTCTATGTTTTGTCACCATGGTTCTTTCTTTTTCTATTCCATTGACCCCTTTGAGGACCCGAAGAATGGTCATCTGTATATATGTTAGAATAGGGTAGGCAATAGCAAATCCCCCAATTTTGGTGGCATAACAAAACACCAGAAATAACAAAAGTCTATTTCTTATTGACATTACAAACTAATGTGGATCAGGTGGTCCTCCTAAGTCTTGTAGTTATGCCATCTGGAATATGAGACTTCCAAGGTCATGTTAGGGGAAGAGAAAACTGGACATCTCAGCATGATTTCAAGGTGTAAGCTTGGAAGTAGTTTACATCACTTCTGTTCAAATACTGTTGTCCAGAACTCATTCTCATTGTCGGAAATATCTGTATGCTTTTTTGTATTTCCCAGTCTCCCATGCCTGGAGTCTCTGCCAGAGTCCATCCTTCTAGTCACCAAATGGCTGTTTGCTTTTTTCTCCCCACACATACAACATCGTACCTTCCCTAGGGAGAAATCCCAAAGTCCCATTCTATCAGTGCAACCAACCCCAAATCCAGAGTCTCAGACACTGCACACTAGTACCTGTCAGTTTTAGATATGACTTTGTTTGGATACCTGAGGATCAGTGAATTAAGACAAATTAACTGTATCCCTGTCTCCCCCAATCCTGACTCAGTCACACCCATTTTCAGTGGTGAAATTCTGATAAGACAGCATCACTGGCAATTCTGAAATCCCAGTGGTCAAACATTATACAGACTTCTAATCCCTATGTGCATGAAGTTACTTGAATGAGCACTGATTTTGTTTTCTGGAAGGAACACCTTTGTTCCTTGTCCTTCTTGGCCCCTAGCTGTCCTGGGTGTTCTTTTCCATTATCAACCGAGGCCATATCCAAAATGGGTTCTGGGGAGCATACCCTTCTTAGGGTTGTACAGCTCTTAAAATCTGCCTCCTGCACAGAAGGTTCATGCCAGATGTTTTAAGCTCAGCTATTCATAGGGTTTCGTTGTCTATATGTTTGGTTTCTTTGAGCACCTATTCCCACAACATTTGGTAGGTATGGAAAGAAAAAGAAAAATACTTTGTAGGAATCTGCTTCTAGTCAGTCCCACATGCATCTGTGCTGTCTATGCATACTTACCAAGTGCTCTCATTTCTTTGTCCTCGTGCAGCTGTCTCAGCTTGGTGGCACCTATGTGGAGGAATCTGGAACAGACTGGTTCAAAGGCTACTTTCACTTCAGTGTGATCTTTCCATAGGGATGAGAACCTCTGTTTACTGAGTTTTATTGGGCTTCTGTTTCTCAGAATCTCATTAATGTTAACTTTCACTGTTTAGAGATTTTAGAAGCAACCTGAAGTCCTGAATTTATTATCTCCATTTTTATTTCTCCTTTTCAATCAGCCACTTCTTGCCTGAGCTCATGTTTCTTAAAGTACATCCTAAGGCAGGCAGTTGTAAACACATATGGTAACTTTTTTTCAGCTACCTCTCTTAGAACCTCAAGTACATCAGACAGTCTGCTAACAAGTTATTGCTGCCTTTTGTTTCCATCTTTTATCCTCCAGTGCAGGTGTCCTTACCTCCAGATTGCTAAGCCAGTGCCATGTGGTTCAGTTTTTACTACAGAAGCATTTATACTACTTCATGGTACTGATTTGTGTGTCAGAGTAATGCTAACTGTGGTAACAGATTCTCCTCAAAATCTATAATGGCTTAAACATAACAAAAGTATTTCTTCATCAGATCATAGCTCTGAGCAGTACCAGGTCACGGAGTGGCAGGGGTGGGGATGGGGATAATTCTACTCTATCCTTTCATTCATGGATTGTTAGGCTGACAGAGTCTGAAAGCTGAAGCTAAAGCTAAGTAATTTGCCTAATATTATGTCTCTGGGTTTGAAAAGACCTGAACCAGCTGCCCAGCCAGTTTGTACTCTGCCTCTTACATGTGAACCAAGCAGTAAACTGGTGGTTAACTAACACATTGCTGGGAGTACACTACCTCCTTATATTGAACTGAAAATGTTTCCCTGTTAACTTCTTTCTAGGGTTTCTCCTATATCTTGGGGCCATGCAAAACAAATGTTACCACTTTATCACTTTGTGAAGACCATTTTCATGTCCCTTCTGGCCATTTTGTTGAGTGAAATGTTCCCTATTTGCTCACTTACACCTTAAGATTTTGAATACTGGTTGGTCATCTTTAGACAGCTTCTAATTTGTCCAAGTCCTTTTTAAAGTGTGAATGCCAGAGCTTAACTAGATTTTCTATGTGAAGTCTGACCAAGTGGAACTACCACTTCACAGACAAGATTTTTCTACTAATGCATTTGTTTTCCTAGGGTGATACAATTCTGGAAACTGGAGAAGTAATTCCACCAATGAAAGAATCTCCTGATCAACATCACTGAAGACTACTTCCAAATTTCAAAGGGGTATGAACCCAAGTTTGTTGCTGCATTTCCATATTTACTGAATATATTTTCTGGAAAGATAACCTCAATAAAGTTTACTCTCAGATATATGTTGTCTATTTCTTCCCAAACACTCTCCAATTTGAGACTCTTTAAAATTACTTAATAACTAAAAACTGGATGTGCTAAAAAATATGAGGGATCATCTACTTTTTCTGGACATTCTTGACTTGGAAAACAAGATGTAGAAAAGTCACTTTATCTGATAGATTTTTTTTCTTACACAGTACTTAATCCTATGTGAAGGTATGCACATAAATACAAGAACAAATGTTTTAAAGAAGGCTGAGATATTTTAAAAACTACTTTAGAAACTACATTGGAAAGCATGTTATTCTATCTATGATCTAATACAGGCTGTCGGATCGAGGTTGCCCTACTTTTGTTGACAGCGTAAAAGACAAACCTCCCAAGTATTTGAAAAATTTATATACTAGTGGTTATAAAGGACTGTATGCAAAAATAAATTTGGAAACTTTGTATTATGGATTTACTTTAAATCTGGACAAGAGTCAGATAAGCATGAGGTAAAGAACTATTTGCATATAATTAAATCGAGGCGTTACAAATTTTCATTCATCCCGAAGATTTTGTCTGGGTATTCCTTTCTTAGCTGTCGTCGGGCGGCTACTGTTGATGCATAGATGACATATCCCCAGGAGAGTAATACGATCGCAAGGAGCAACTAAAAAGTGCAAGAGGGGAAGTAAAAGCAAAAAAATTGTGACGTGAGTAGTACTTCTGCCTCCATCCAGTGCGTGTGCGTTGCTAAGGTGAGAATTACATGGATAAAGGCAAAAAATGGGGT
This sequence comes from Smutsia gigantea, assembly GCA_032199065.1. NCBI lineage: Eukaryota > Metazoa > Chordata > Mammalia > Pholidota > Manidae > Smutsia > Smutsia gigantea. Next base: position 105,229 of record JAVSCE010017571.1, read on the forward strand.
GCCGGAGGCGAGTACACCCAGCAGCCCTTACGTAAGTAGCGGAAAAGCGTGTCCCCAGGAAGAGGCGGAGTCAAGGTGAGAGAAATCCTTAACTCAGGAATGGACTCTGGAGTGTGTGGGTGCTCAGGAAATAGGGGGCCTTGCGCCCCTGGGCCTGGGTTGTAGTCACCGTGAAACCCCTCCAGACCCGGGACCTACCAGGGAATAAATCCAGTCGAGGGTGCGGCGACTCACTGGCTCCATGGTAAGGAGGCGGCGGCGGTCCGCGGAACGGGTGGACGCTGCAGGCCTTCGAGTAACCGGGGCGGCGGCTACCGAGGGGCGGCGGCCATCTTTCAGCCGGGAGCGGATGTCCGCCCAGCAGCCTACAGGAGCGTTTCCCATGGGCTGGCCGGCCTCTTCCGCCCGGAGTCGGAGGCGGGCTCATGTGTTGGGGGGCCTAGCTTGTTTTTCAGGGAGGGGTCGAGATAAATGAGAAAATATGTTTAAAATGGCTATTTTGCCGCTTAGATGGACATGCCTCGTCAGCTGGTATTATTTCAATTGCAAAATAATATTCATACAAGATTATGTGCTGTCTTGTGAATTTAAAAGTTTGATTTAAAAAAAAAAACAACGTTTTAAATATTACACCGGCGTCTAACGCTGGAAGAATTAACATTTACTCCCGCATCTGTTCCCACATAATGTAAATAGACGTTTGTATATTTATCTTTGAGAAAAATACCATTCACTTTCATGTAACAAATCGTGTGGGAATCTTTGTTAATTGAACCCGTCTTCAAGAAACAAGTCTTGGAGAACAGTGGCCTGTTATGTGACACTTATAAGGAGAGGGTGTCGCGAATGGCCCGGCATAATATACCTGCCAATCGAGAAATGCGTCTTGAGCGTTTATTAGTGCTTAGAACTGTAGCACGTATAAAATATTAAGCCAAAGGGCGGCGGTTTGGCTCGCGAGCAGTTGTACCGAGTTCAGCTCTAGAATGTGTGGGACGCTCGCAGCTGAGGTCTGAGGGTAGTATGGGGGCAATGGGCCGCTTTAGGCTCAGACGTTCCATCTCTGATACCAGCTAAACAGGATTTTAATCCAGATTTCGTAGAGCGGGGAAGCATTTCTTTGAGAGAAAAACGTTATCTGTTTTGGGGAGATTCCAAGGCCCTCTTCTCTGAGGTAATTTCATACTGGAGTAGAGCTCTCTCTCTCTGAAGACTGTGTGGGATACCGGTTGGGCCCCGGCTTTGGAGTTCATTCGAATCCCGGTGTTGCTATTCCTTAGCTTTGCAACCGAGGTAAAGTCACTTCACCTCCGTGTAAACTCAGTTCCTTTATCTATGCATGAGGTAATTTTTGTAACTTCCCGCAGTTGGTGATGTTCGGTATCGTGTTTTCCGGGTAAGATAGGAGCGAACATTAAGAAGTGCCCTGTAGCCCCCAGAGTAGTAGTAACAAGAATGATAGTGGTAGTAGTGACTCCGGCTCTCAGTGTAGGGCACGGTTGTGCGGCGAGAGGGCCGGCGAGCGAGTCCCAACACCCTAAGACCCGCCCTCAGGGTCGGCGTTCTTCCACCGCGCCTGCGTTGCGCAGGTGGGCGTTGTGTTTTGACGCGCCTGGGGTTGCAGAGTGGGTTTTACTTTCTGCCGCCGCCCCCAAGCTGCCATTGGTGATGAGCGCTTTACGTCACAGGGGTCGCAGCAGCCGCCGGGGTCTCCGCTGTCTCGCGAGGGTGAAGCACCTCCGCCTACTCCCGTTCTAGAGGGCCGGCGGAGAAGTCGCCGGGTTCGCCTTCGTGGGTCCTGCCGTCACCGACCTAGCTTTCTGGGCCGCCGGGGGCTTGCGACGAGCGCCCCAGCCGGGCCTACGCCGGCATCCTCTGAGGTGAGTGAGATCGGGAACAATGGGGCGCAGGGGTCGGAAAGGCTGGGCGAGCCGGAGCTCCCGGCCTGGAGCGAGGCCCAGGGAGCGAGCCCCGTCTGGGCCTGAGGGGCAGTCCGCATCCCAGGGGGCGGGAGGGCGGCCCCTGCGGCGCACCTGTGGATTTGGGCCGGGGGGCGGGGGAGGCTTGCGTTAATGAGAAGCGCCCCAGAGGGGCGTGAGCCTAGCGGTGTACTGGAAAGAGCTTGGTCTCTTGGGGGAAAGCGCAACACAAAACAAACCGTTGGAGTCTGAATTGTGGCCTCGCCGTGCCGGAGGTGTGGCGGAGTTTAGGTTAGGTGCCCTAATCTTTCTGAGCCTGTCTGTAAGAAAAGAACAATAATATTTTAGTTTGTTGTGATTATGTAATGCGCGGGGTGCTTATCTTAGATCCCGGCCGGTGGCAGTTCTCAAAGGAAGCGACTGTCACCGTGACTATTGGAGTTGGTCTGTGCAGTGTTACACATTGTGGCCTGGGCTGGGCTCGCCTGTGACTTCTTTATCCGTCGAGTCAGTGCAGCTTTCTTCACGGGTGCTGTTGAGAAAACTGGAAGGGGCGGGGGCAGTACTGAGATGCAGCAAATAGAGATTTAAGGGAATAGTGAATAGAATTTTTGGTAGGTAATTTTAAAGGTAAATTAACAAAGAGCTACCCAAGATTTAAGTTAAAAGTGGTCAGGGTTCGGGTTTTTGGTTTGTTTTTAGTCAATTAAATGCAAAGCTATATAGTCAGCCAAAACAGTCCCGCTTACCTGGGATGAGTGGATTTAGAGGGGAATGGTTCCCAAACAATTGTTTTTATTGCTGTAATTGGGATTTTGTAGGGTCTTGTAAAAGAAAAATCCTACAACTTCCCTACAGTTTTTTGGATTTGGTGATTAAATTGCAGTTGAGAGAGGTACAGGGATTTCTTTAAAGTCACATAAGCTAGGCCCAGGTTATTTTTAATACTTGGGGGTGTATTTCTAGTTCATCGACTTGTGAACCCTTTTTAGCCACTTTTCCTAACTATATTAAGTACAATCATTAAATTAAGTACTATAGTTGTTACAGATTATCGTCTTTCTGGGCCTTTACGTCAGTTATGGGTGATGGAAACGACTAAAATTAACGTTATTTTCACATACATGGGGAAATAACATTAAGTTCTTCCTGCATATCAAGCTGAGTGTTTACATGGACTATGTGCCTTCACACACCACCTTTTTACATGTGCTTACTGTTACTTAACATTTTAGAATTGAGTAAATTTAAGGTTTTGAGCATTAAATAATTTCCTCCAGATCACACCACTAATAAGTGGTCTTGATTCTCAACCCTGGCTCTGCATTAGAATTAACATCACTCCTCCATGTGTAAATAGCAGGTAATTAATTAAGTTTTATATACAGTGATAAGGATGCCAGAGAAGATGACTTTTATTGGAAGTCTGGCTTTATAAAGCATATAATTCTGCAGAGCATTCTTACCTTGTTTATATCACTGCAGGTTTTGAAATGTCCAACCTATGATCTAATTTAGATTTTAGTTTTCTGATTGTTTATTCCTCTGCCCCCATCCATTTTCCCTAGATATGTGTGCTTGTTGGATTATCTGACATTCTCCCATAATGTGATACAAAGGGTTCTTAACCTTGTTAGAGCCAATAGATTAGAAGAATTGAGGGTAGAAGGTTTGGCTTAGTAAGTTTATCCTAAAGGTGGTAAACTTTGTTTAGAGTTTTGGGAGGCAGTTAAGGAAATGGGATTAGAAGAACTGATTCATCTTCTGACCTGTAAGAAATTAATTTGAAGTCCCAATTCCTAGAATGCTGTGGTAGAGAAACCTTTATTACATGGCTTCTTCTAGACTCTGAAGCCCTAAATCTAGTCTCAGGTCCACCTTTGCTTCCTAAACCCAGAATCTATAAATCTTAACCTGACTCTTAACCATCCCTGTGTTATGCCTTAATTTGTAATTTTTTAAACAGCCTTGTTGAGATACAATGCACATTACATCTATAAAGTTCAACTGTTTTAAAGTATATAATCCAGTGGTTTTTATACAGTTAATAGTTGTGCAACTAAAATTAGCATTTCATCCTCTAAGAAACTTTGTAATCCATTCCCCTCCCACCACCACCCCAGCAAACACCTAATCAATTTCCATCTGTCGATTTGTCTATTCTGGACATTTCATATAAATGGCATCATACAACATGTGGTCTGTTGTGACTTTTTTTTTTCATTGAGCATATTGAAAGGTTCGTCTATATACAGAATTCAGTACCTCATTCCTTTTTAGTGCCAAATAATATTCCATTTTATGACTGTACCACATATTATTTATCCACTCATCAGTTGCTGGACATTTGGATTATTTATACTTTGGCCCTATTATGACAAATGCTGCTATGAATTTTCCATACAAATTTTTGTCTGGACATCTGTTTTCATTTCTTAGGTGTGAAATTGTTGGGTCATACCGTAGTTTTTATTTCTTTTGTATCTTAGCAGATCTTTTGACTTCAGTATTTAGTGATGATTTTAAAGGAGTCTTCAAATCATCAATCATATTTTTAAATGATTTACATTCATTGCCATTGTTTGATGTTTCTGATGAATACCATTCTTTGTAGCAAAGATACTCCCTGTGTAAAAAAATACAAAACAACTCTAATGAATTTATTTGTTCTTTTTACATACTATGGTTTACATTACTAGTCATTCTTTAGCCTTATGCTGTCAAAGTGGTTAATGGGCTTATAGAACTAAGGAAAGGGAAAACTAAGATTCCATTTTTGGTTGAGATTTTGGATTTTTGTAATTCAAGACTCCCTTAATAAATTCATTCTGGATACAATTTTTTCTTTAATAAATAAATGATTTCCTCAAATTCCTTTAATAATAGTTCCCTTTAATAAATTCATTTTGCATTATTATTTTTATGTGAACTGGAAATGTTCAGTAAACACTAAAATTCTGTAGTCAAAAAAAAAATTAAGATGAAGTGTATTCACTTGAAACCCACCAGTCTTTTAAAAAGTCTGATAATCTGTTATATAGCAGGGCATACTAAAGTCCAGAGCTAATACATATTTCTTCAGTTTACAGAGTTAGTTTAGGAGAAACTTGGTCTTCTATCCAGGTGGTCTGATAACCTCTCCAGTTCCCTCTTCATTCCCTCCCCTAACACAAAGACTGTCTCTTATACTAAAGCTTTATACCATATTAAGGTTTCAAAGCTTAAATATGTTAACAGAAGTAAGTAGTATTGTGTGTTTATAATTCTATTCTTTTTAAGGTGGCTTTTGATTTCCAGTCCAGAAAACAGTCTAGAAATATTTGGACCCTGAAGAATCACCTGTTAGGAATTAATTGATTCCCTATTAAGTTATGGCTCTGAGAGAGTTAAGATGCCCAGATGAGCAAGTTTAATTTGAAATCTGTGATAAAATACTTTTATTTCACAATCATAGATTTTTGTTACGGGCTTTGTTTTGTTAGTTTGGTATGGTCAATGAGGCTATTGTTCAGAAAAATATAAATGTCACTTAATTAGCTTGACAGCAATTGACCAGTGATGGAACTTCCTATGTTAGAAGAGGTGGAGAAATGAATAATGGGCCAGGAAAGCATAAAGGAAGAAGATAATATATACAAAATAATCAGTATGGAATGCAGCTATACAGAGGAATTTTATAAGATAACAAGGCCAAGACGTAATGCATGCTAGATTTCAGCTTTGGCAAATTCATTTTGTAATTATGGGCCAATATAAACTGATAAATTTAAAGAAAACAAAACTAATCTCTAAAATTCTAGTGATCCTGGTGGGAAAAGCTAATAATGGGACTGAAAGCATGATTTCAAGATACTTCATGGCTGATTATTTGGGATTAAATTAAAAAACTAAGACAGGCTTCTTGGGGATGCTGAAAAAATCAGTGAAGAACTGAATGTAATTGTGTATTAATAATAATAGTGGTATAGTAATAATATTAACTAACATTTACTCTGCAGTTGCTATGAGCCAGGCCCAGGCACTGTCCTTGAGGGCTTTTACATTTATTATTTCATTTAATCTTTACTAAAAGATAGTTTTATTGTGTGTGAAAGAATCTTCCATTAAAAAATACATAATTGGTTTAAATGTGAACTTTCTGGTATGCAAATTATCTTACTAAAGCTATATTTAAAGGTGCATATATAATACTTTCCACCAATAAAACAAATCAGTCTGTTTTGTTCGGGGCATGTGTATGAGAGATATAAAACCATATGTAGAAATAATAAATAATAACAATTGAGCAGTGTGGTGGTCTTGGTTTTTGATTTCCTAGAGAGGGAGGGGAGGGGAACATAAAGAACATTTAAAAAAATCTAGAATAACTATGAAAAAATGTTAGTTGCTAAATTTGAGTGGTAGATAAATGATACTTGGTATATTTTCTTTTGTACTTTTGTATACATATCAAATATTTTTCAATAATTTCTAAAAAGAGTAATAGAATGTTATATATTGAGAGCCTACTATGTACCAGGTACCTTTTTAATGGCATTTCACATCTTCACAAACCCTGTATGGCAGGTTCTGTTATCACTGATGAACAGATGAAGCATAGAGGTAGTAATGGTCCATAGTCACACTGCTAGTGGGGCACCAGGATTCAAACCCATGAAATATCTGACTTTAGAGTTTGTGCTTTAAATACTGTATTACTATGCTTCACTGCCCCTTTATATTACAAAGGTAATGAACTATTCAACTACTTTTACCAAAGTGTGTTTCAAAGTCATTATTTGCATTCTTTTTTTCAGATTTAGTCATTCCTTTTTGTATAAGGTTATTGATGTATTTTTTTCCCTTTTTACAGATTATGGCATCAGCCGCTAAGGAATTTAAAATGGACAACTTTTCACCTAAAGCTGGCACTAGCAAATTGCAACAGACTGTACCAGCTGATGCATCTCCCGATTCTAAGTGTCCTATATGCTTGGATAGATTTGATAATGTGTCTTACTTAGATCGCTGTTTACATAAGTTCTGTTTTCGCTGTGTACAGGAGTGGTCAAAAAACAAAGCTGAATGTCCCCTATGTAAACAGCCCTTTGATTCTATTTTCCATTCTGTGAGGGCAGAAGATGACTTCAAGGAATATGTATTAAAGCCTTCATATAATGGTTCTTTTGCCACCCCTGATGTTCGTCGATTTCGCTATCGTACAACTATGACAAGGGACCGAAGCGCTGCTGTGTATTCACCTAGTAGTACCATGAATAGAAGAACAACAACTCCACCTGATAGTGGAGTACTGTTTGAAGGGTTAAGCATTTCAACCAGACCTAGAGATGGCGAAATTCCTCAGTTTATGAGACAGATTGCAATAAGGAGGCCAGCTACTGCAGATGAAAGATCTTTGCGGAAAATTCAAGAACAGGATATTATTAATTTTAGACGAACTCTCTATCGTGCTGGTGCTCGTGTTAGAAATATTGAAGATGGTGGTCGCTACAGGGATATTTCAGCTGAATTTTTCCGTAGAAATCCAGCTTGCCTTCACAGATTAGTGCCCTGGTTAAAACGTGAACTTACAGTTCTTTTTGGAGCTCATGGATCTTTAGTGAATATTGTCCAGCACATCATCATGAGTAATGTTACTCGCTATGACTTAGAGAGTCAGGCATTTGTGTCTGATTTAAGACCATTTTTACTTAATCGGACTGAGCATTTTATACATGAATTTATCAGTTTTGCTCGATCTCCTTTTAACATGGCAGCCTTTGACCAGCATGCTAATTATGATTGCCCTGCTCCTTCATATGAAGAAGGTAGCCATTCTGATTCTTCAGTTATAACAATATCTCCAGATGAGGCTGAAACCCAAGAGGTGGATATTAATGTAGCTACTGTTGCTCAGGCACCGTGGGATGATGAAACTCCAGGGCCATCTTACTCAAGCTCAGAGCAGGTACATGCTGCCATGTCTTCCCTTTTAAATACTTCTGACAGTTCAGATGAAGAACTTGTAACAGGAAGAGCCACATCTCAGATACAAGGAGTACAAACTAATGACCTAAATAATGACAGTGATTCTTCTTCAGATAATTGTGTCATTGTTGGGTTTGTTAAACCACTAGCTGAGAGGACCCCAGAACTTGTTGAACTGTCTTCTGATTCTGAGGAGTTGGGCTCTTATGAGAAAATGGAGACAGTGAAGACTCAAGAACAAGAGCAGTCTTACAGTTCTGGTGATAGTGATGTTAGTAGATGTTCATCTCCACACTCTGTCCTTGGAAAGGATGAGCAAATAAATAAAGGTCATTGTGATTCTAGTACAAGAATCAAGTCAAAGAAGGAGGAAAAACAATCTATGTCATTGTCATCTCCCAGAGATCTGAGCTCCTCCATCAGAGGAGACCAAATATATTCTCCACATAACCGTAGACACAGGAAGAGGGGAAGATCAAGAAGTTCAGATTCACGTTCCCAGAGCAGAAGTGGGCATGATCAGAAGAATCGTAGAAAACATGGAAAGAAAAGAATGAAAAGCAAACGATCTAGAAGCAGGGACAGTAGCAGACCTAGAGGTAGGAGAGAGAAAAAGAGGTCAAGAACTAGAGATAGAAGTTGGTCGAGAAGAAGCCAAACTCTTTCTCTAAGTAGTGAAAGCACAAGCAGATCAAGATCTCGTAGCAGTGAACATGGTAAAAGAAGATCACGGAGCAGAAATAGAGATCGTTATTATTTAAGAAATAATTATGGAAGCAGATACAAGTGGGAGTATACTTACTATAGTAGAAACAAGGAAAGGGATGGCTACGAATCATCTTACAGGAGGAGGACTCTGTCCAGAGCTCATTATTCCAGACAATCTTCAAGTCCAGAATTTAGGATTCAGTCCATTTCTGAAAGAACAAATGCTAGGAAAAAAAATAATCACAGTGAAAGGAAATACTACTATTATGAAAGGCACAGATCAAGGAGTCTATCTAGTAATAGATCAAAGACTGCATCTATAGGGCCTGAATGGGTAAGAAACGAAAAGCCTGGAGGGAAACGAAAATACAAAACACGACATTTGGAGGGTACTAATGAAGTGGCTCAACCATCTCGTGAATTTGCTTCCAAAGGAAAGGAAAGTCATTACCAAAAATCTTCATCAAAATTGGATGGAAACTACAAAAATGAGAGTGACAGCTTTTCAGACAGCCGGTCATCAGAGAGAGAGACAAAACACAAGAGGAGAAAGAGGAAGACCCGAAGTGTAAGTGTAGAGATAGTTTATGAAGGGAAAGCTACTGATACAAGTAGACATCATAAAAAGAAAAAGAAGAAACACAAGAAGAAACATAAGAAACATCATGGGGATAATCCTTCACATTCCCCGGTTGTAATTACCATTGACAGTGATAGTGATAAGGATTCTGAAGTAAAGGAGGGTACGGAATGTGAAAATAGTGGTCCTCAAGACTCTCTACAAAGTGAGTTTTTGGCTCCTTCATTGGAACCATTTGAAACTAAAGATGTAGTGACAATAGAAGATGAACTTGGTGTCCTGGACAAGGAGTGTGATATAACCACATTTAATAACAACTTGAATAATGCCAATAAAACTGTAGATAATATTCCACCCCAGGCAGCTTCTATTGAACAAACTCTTGATGTAAGAGAAGAGAGCACCTTTGCCTGTGATTTAGAGAACCAGTCCAGTAATGTCTGTATTCAAACTGAGCCATCAAGGCAATTGCCATCTCCACGGACATCATTAATGTCAGTGTCTCTTGGTAGAGACCATGATATGTCTTAAAACTGCCAAAGCATCTCATTGAGAATTGTGATGGTATAGAAAAAGGAATATGTCATCTTTTGCAGTCTATTGAAGATGACCTTTGGTGAAAACTCTTTTCCCCCTTAAAAATACCTTAGATGATTTTTTGTTGTTAAAAATTTGTAAAAATTATTGTTTGTTCAAAAAGTATGTATGTCCATCACCCTCAGAGATACGCACTTTTAAGTGAAGAAAGTGATATTGCTAGCAGTTTATTTAAAACTTGGAATCCTTTTTAAATGTAAAAATATAAATTTTAGAAGTTATTTCATAAAGCCATAAGGTATTGACATATTTTTAAAGTAGTCAATGAGTATTTTTGAATTTTTTTTTTTGAGAGTAACTCTGGAAACATCATAAGCTAGGAGAATCCCTTTGGGCAGTATTTTTCTTCTTAAAAGTTTGTATGATTCAAAACCATTTCTTCAGGTTAAATTGAGGCATTTTAATATGCACAGTTTATCTTGACATCTGCCAAAAGAAAATTCAAAATATTTCCTTATATACTTGTTTACCTGGACTGCCAGTAAAACAAATGTGTATTCAACAAAAGAAAAAATAAAGCAGTAACACTTTAAAATAAGAATTGAGGAATTTGCCTGTGCAGTATTGTTTTTTGTTTAAGTCAAATTATTTTAATGGAGCTAAAATCTTGGAAATAGTTAGGGATATACTTGTGTCACAGATACCAAATTTCAGGTGATTTGCATTTAACTTCACAGTTATTATTTTACTTTGATGATGAGGAATGTCTTACTTGCTTTCTATCTTCAGCAAAATATGGAGCATTTTAGCTTACTAAAAAGAACCTTTGCCAGACTTCTTTTACATAGAATGGCTGTGTTTATGTTTTACCTTGTTCTAAAGATGATAAAATTGCTCTACGTCTAGGCTGATGTAGTATTGCCAGTGAAGAGCAGAACTTTGATTAAATCTAAATTTAGTCTTCAGTTCGCCTTACTGCCATCCATATTCATTCATTGTTCAGCACCTGCTCTGAGGCAGATTCTATTCTAGATTTTTAGGGTTTCTGTGAGAAAAAAGCAGATATGCTTCCTGCCCTCATGGGCCATATACATATGTGTGTATGTACACACACACACACACACACACACACACACACATAGTTATTAGGCTAAAAGTTTATAGTTCTTTGGGGAAAAAAAAGTCCTTTGGAGGAATTGTATGATTTCCTATAAGAGCATACCATGAGGCCTAATCTCAGATGGAAGTAATGGTTGACTTGAAATCCAGAGAACAAGTAGCATTAACTAGATGGAGAGCTGCTGTTAGCAAAGGAAAAGATGTAAAAAGGTCCATAGACCAAAGGGGAGCCTAGCATATACTAAGAACTGAAAGAGGGCAGTGTTGCCCAAAGGAGAGCAGGGGACCAAACTCTGCAGGCCATGGTTATTTTGTGCTTATCCTAAGGGTGGTAGGAAATTGGTTTAAAACGACAATGTAAAGTTAACTTATTAAAAAATACAATTTTTAGTAAGCTCAGACATGAGAAATTGTGGGAAGACTATAGTTGATCAAAGAATATACTTTGAAGTTATGAAAGGACTTAAGTTTTGAGTATTAAAAATTTAGGAATGCTATTTTATTTCACATTCTGATTTACATGATGTTTAAACACTTAGTGAACCATGGCATTGTCACATCATCCTCTTAGGTGTTCAAGCCTAAGGTTCCAAGTCTTTGATTATTCCTTCTCCATCATTCATCCAATCACCAAATCCTGGTCACAGAATGGTTTTTGAATATTTCTAATGTGTCTATGCCATCATCCAACTTAGGCAGCCATTATCCCAGCTGTACTGCCATCATGGGTCTGCCTGCATCCACTGTTGGTCTAAACTGAATAGATCCACTTTGTCTCCATCCATTCTTGATAAAGCATTCAAAAGATCTTAAAATTTGTTTTTTGTTTTTTTTTCATACTTAAAAGCAAACAAAAATCCAAAGTAATATGGTTTACATACCTGCCTAATCAGACCTATCTTCAGATTTCCCCTCACCTCATTTGTGCTTTGACCTGTGTCAGATATATGGAGATGCTGCTCCCTGCTAGTTCAGAGCCTTCAGACATGATTTTCTTCTGCTGGAAACTGAATTCCATCCTGGCTAGGCTTCTGTTAGAGTGTGTCCCCCAATTGCCCTTTATTCCCCTCAATTGATGCTCTCAACAACCCTGGACTCCTTTAGTAATTAATGGCTTAGTGTCTTCTCTCTCACCATTCTGAAAGCTTTTTGGCAACTCTATGTATACAACCCTGGACTCCTTTAGTAATTGATGGCTTAGTGTCTTCTCTCTCACCATTCTGAAAGCTTTTTGGCAACTCTATGTATGTGTATTGCTATATCCCTTGGTTTTATATCACCTACTGGATGGAGGACTTGGTGCTATTTTCTACTGTCTATAAACTTTTAGCCTAATAACTATATTCTTTTAACTTGTTCATCTGGATTCAGTGTCCATGAGACATTTTATTTTACATCAGGTTTTCAGTGTTTTTGTAACTTTTATATGTTTTGTGTAAAGGAAATGCAGCCAAGCATTTGCACTTGCTCATTCATTGATTCTCAGGTTCACAGCAGGAAAACTTGTTACTGTTTGAATTTTCTAGTCTCAGTAGTCAAGTTTGACCTCAACTCTTGGAACTAGTTCAGGGCCTCCTCTCTAACCCATGTAATCTGTAGTAATGATGGGTGGTGTGTACAAAGGGCAAGGTGTTAATGCAAGGTAAGCTGAGAGCCCATACTTGAAATTCTTCCATCATGGGCAATAATTGCAGCCCTTGCCAGTGTAGGGTGTGGACACCTTGAGCCAGTCAGCACACCTCTGGACTGGGAGATTTTTTTCAAGAACTTAGGGGGTGCTGGAAACTGCATATAACCTGATTTGGGTTCTCAACAGCCCCAGTATTTCCATCAGTAGGGGGAGGGGATAGAGAAAGGGGGAGGAGTTCCTTTTCTCAAGCCAGATCTCATCAGGATTCAGAGTGTGGTTCCATTTCCCATATTAAGCTCATTAGATCTATGTATAAGCTAAATGTCAACTGATTAAATTACTATCGTAATGCAGATGTCACCGAGACCAGAATTTATTCAGTAGTCCCCCATTATCCACAAGGGATATGTTCCAAGATTCCCAGTGGGTCCCTGAAACCAGGGATAGTGCTGTAACCTATATATATTTTTTCCTACACGTACATACCTATGACAAATTAATCAGGCACAGTGAGAGATTAACAACAAAAAACAATTATGACAGTATACTGTAAAAGTTTTATGAATATGGCCTCCCTTTCAAAATACCGACCCTTGTAATGATGTGGTAAGATGCTTATGTGATGAGATGAAGTGAGGTTGATACAGGCATTGTGGCATAGTGTGAGGCTACTATTGACCTCTGACACGATGTCGGGAGGAGGATTATACACTTCCAGATTGCAGTTGACTGGGCAACTGAAACCACAGAAAGTGAAACTGAATTAAGGGGGGACTACTGTATAAACACGTCCAAGGATTGGCATCTTCAGGAAAACCTACATGGGAAGCCAAGTCATAGTCATTGTGTATATAACCTACTTTCAAATGATTCAGAAAAAACTATTATATATGTAGATGGGGAGAAAGAATGATAAAGTAAATTGTACCAAAATGTTAAAAATTGTGAGTGAGGATAATACACAGGAAATCTGTACTATGCAATTTTTTTCTGTAAGTTTGAATTTTAAAACCAAAAGTTAAGTACCTCTATAGGCCTGCAAGATTACTTTTATGAGATTATGTCAATAAGAGTAAGTCAACAGCCATGTACTCTCAGCAAAAGGGAAAAACCACAAAGGCAAATATGCAATGACTATTAAAGACACTTTCTTTGTGAGAAGGAGCCAAAGTCACTGAGTCTAGATGTTCTGGTCCCATTTAGAAGGAAGGAGATAAGATCTTAAATCTGAGATACTTAGTTAACTACTCTTGGTTCCATGCTCAGAAGCAAGCTTGTGAGGGGTCTACACTCAAAGGAGAGTTTGCTTTTTTTTTAGGATGGGAGGGAGAGAAGCTTTTTGGGAAGGAGCCCCCGGAACAAGAAAATAAAGGAGCGTGATAACTGATGTAGCAAAGTTTCTGAAGGCCGAGAGCATCCAGAGCACAAGTAAGTGAATTAGTAATGGATTGAAGTAGAGGAAAGTCATTCTAAACTGGCTGAAGGCAAAAATGCACAGATGTTCATGGGTAGATGCATTAAGATGAGGTAGTTCATGCTCTAAGGCTTCTCTTTGCTCCATGAATTAGGAAGCAATGCCATCTTCTGAAAAAGATGGATCACAAGTAGGATTGGACTTAAGGAGAGAAGTGGAAAATACCCCCTGAGGGGCATGGAGAGGGTTAGCTACGAATGGCCAATGGGTGTTGAGGCCTCACCTGAGATACAGAATGTTTAAATTTATGGGATAATAAGATTTGTGATTTTGTTCAACACGGAGTAGAAGGAGAAACTAATGTTGGACATAGAATATGCATTCAGGATTTGTGAATAATAGATGAATTAATCTGAATAAATGGACAGATTTATCTATGGTTGAAGTTCTGAATGGATTAATAAGACAACAAAGGGGTAAGGTGAGAGTAGTTGAATTGATGCATTCTGGTGTCTGGGCTGTGTAGGGGAAGAAGTGAAGCTGTGAAGTGACCCTTAGAGAATGGGGAGATAGCAAGGGATTCATTTTCTAATTAAGTTCAAGTAGGTTTATTGGGGCTGGAAGTAAGAAGACTGAACAAATATTTTGAGAACACTTTATTTGAGGCATGACTGGAAGTAACTAAAATGGATTTAGGTGAGGTGAAGGTGATTGGAATTGAGGTTAGTGACCTATGAGGCTAAAAGTACCCTCTCCATGGAAGACACTCTGGGTGATGGCAGGAGACGCAGGTCGGAAGCGGCAGTTGTGTCATGGGTTTTACATCTTGTTTAAACTATACATGTTCTGTCACAGCAGCTGGCGAATGCACAGAGAAAGTAATCAGAACTTGCTAAATAATTATTTTCTCATTGAATTTTTAGTTAATACCTGAATCACTTAGGTATTAGAAACTAGTACGTAGTATATGGCCACTTAAAAACATACAGTAATATTGGTTATTAGAATATCATGAAAATTAGTAAATATTTTCCTACTTTACCTGCAAGGATATTGAGGGATGATAAATGCCATTGCATCTGTGCCCGAGAAAAGCAAGAGGCAAGGAAAACAGAATTTATGTTAGGCCAAGGTCTGAGGCTAAGTTCATCCCTGTAGAAGCTACAACTGCGATGTAGGCCAGAATGTTAGATGATATGCTTTTATATAGACAAAAAGGGGCAAAATTAAGCATCTGGTATTTGCCTGCAGTAGGGCCTGTAGATTGTCTGCGGGACTATCTACACTCAAATAGTCAAATAGTTCTCTCCTGAGCAAGACGATACCTCTTTTCTTTTGTATCTATGAAATGTATTTATTCATCAAACACTTGAGTACATACAATCCAAGGCTATGCTAAATGCCAGGGGTATAAGGACACATAGGATGGAACAAGCAGGAATTTTAAAGAAGGTGGTAATGGAACAGTTTGATCTATTGTTAAACAACTGGCAATAATATAGAAGAAAGTTTGGAATGGGGAAAGCCTCAGTAAAACACTGCTCAAGAAGCTCTTTGCAGTAGCTCAAACCAGAAATCAGAATGTCCCATAGAAGAACAGTGATACAAGGATCCAGAGGAAAGACTAGATTCAATATATTTCTGAGATAGCCAAGGCAAGATTTGGGCACCATTTAGATGAGGATGGGATTTGAGGGAGAGGAAAATAATCTAGTATGAGAGAAAAAAAATTTTTTTTTTCTGATTTGAGAGTTAAATACATGGTGATAATGTTCAAGGTGGGAGATACAGGAATGGGATAGTTTTGGGGGAGAAAAATGAATTCACTGTGAGACTGTTTGAGTGCCTAGAGCTGTACTGTCCAATAAAGTAACTACTAGCCATATGTGGATACTGAGTGCCACAAATGTGGCTAGTGAAACTGAGGAACAGAATTTTTAATTTAATTTTCATTAGGTTTAAATAGGCACATGAGGGTCATGGCTGCCATTTTGGCCAGTATAGCTGGAGAGGATTTCCATTATCGTAGAAAATTCTGCTGGACAGCATGCAATAGAGAACACATGCAGATGAAGCTATCCAGTGGGTGACTGGAAATAGGAATGTGAATCTTGGAAGAGTGATTGGGATTAGAGAGATGATTTAGGAGTCACTGGGCCACAGAGTAGAAGTGAGACTGTGGGAATGGATAAGATCTCTCAGAGAAAGGAGGTGGGCAAGATGAGCAGCAGACATAGTGGGGATTCTAGGGGACACGTTAAGGAGGCTGCCAAAAGAGAAGTATTCAAAAGAGACCAAGAGTTATTCCCTCTAGTCCCATATACTTTCCTTGCCTCTTCAATGTTATGTTGTATTTCCTGCATCAAATGCAGTGCCCTGCACACAGTAGAACCTAAGCAGGCTTTCCAAGAGGTTAATCTTATTTTTAAGTTCTTGGGAGCACCTCACTGCTAACGAGTGTTGCTCTGGGTGGAGCAGGTTAGGCTGCCTCCATGGAGTTCTAGTGTGATTTTTAGACAATACAAGACTAGGAAGTATAATCTTTTGACCCCACTCTCTCGATCATCCTCTTTCTCTACACTCTCTTTCATGCCAGCTGTGATTTTCTGGCTTATGTTTAAATCACTCCCTTGCTGTATCTTCCAACTCTCTTGCCCTTCTTTTTCTCTTCGTTCACCTAGTTTAGGGGCCAGCAACCTTTTCCTTTAAGGGCCAGATGGGAAATATTTTAGACTTTATGAGTTTTATGCAGTTTCTGTTGTATAGTCTTTTTTTTTTCTATAACACTTTTAAAATGTTAAAACAGTTATTAGACTTCCGGGAAGATGGTGGTGTGAGCAGGGCGGCAGAAATCTCCTCCCAACACTATATTTATCTACGAAAACACAGCAAATACATCTATTCCTAAAAGAGAGACGAGAATACACAGGAAAGCGCACAGCGTGCAGCTACACCCGAGAGGACTCGGCACCCCAAGAGGCGGGTAAGATACGGAGCCGCGACCCGGCGGGACCCGAGCCCTCCCCCACCCCAGCACACCGGCGGGAGGAGAGGATTCAGAGCCGGGAGGGAGTGGAAGCACACCCCGCGAAGTAGCCAGCCCCGGTGATGTGCGCGGGGAGCGCTGACCCACATTGCGCAGTGCAGTGGAGATTGGAGAGACAGAGGGGCAGGATCTGAGTGGGGAACGCGCCAGGGTGCTTGCAGCCGGCTCCCGCGAAGGGAAAAAAAAAAAGCGCGTGCTTTCTTCAGCGGTCTTAAAGAGACAGGAGCCCAGCAGAGGAGCCGGATCGCCCCAGCACACTCAGCCCAGCAGGCTGGGAGTCCGGGGGAGTTTCAGACGCCTTAGCTGGCGACTGAGGAAGCGTAGCCATACTTACACTTCTCACTGAGATCAACAGCCTCCTATTCGTTCCCACTCCTGCCAGAGCGATAAAGGGCCCTGCGGAGCGGCGCAGTCACAGCTGTGGAATAGTGGGGCAAGAGCACCACCTACAGCATTCCCACAGAATCTACGTCCGGTGGGCATTTTTTGGTTTTGTTTTTTGTTTTGTTTTTGTTTTATCTTTTCTTTCTTTCTTTCCTCTTTTTTTTTTCTTCACTTTTTAAAGTCTTAAAGAGCCCAACTGACATACGTGGCAACTATCAGTGACCAATTCTATAGCCATGAAAAGACAGAGGAATATGGTTCAGACCAAAATCAACCAGACAACCCCAGAGAGGGAGTCTGAAGGGATGGAAATGCAGTCTTCCTGAAAAAGAATTCAGAATAAAAGTCATAACCATGCTGATGGACCTACAGAGAAATGTGCAAGAGCTGAGGGAGGAAGTGAGAGAACTGAGGAAAGACAATGCAGAAATCAGACAAGAGATCGACGGGCTTAACATGAGAAAGGATGAGATGCAAGAGACTGTTAATGGAATAGAAAACAGAGAACAGGAGTACAGAGCAGCTGAGGCAGAGAGAGATAAAAGGATTTCAAGAATGAAAGAATATTAAGAGAACTGTGTGACCAATCCAAACGGAACAATATTCGCATTATAGGAGTACCAGAGGAAGAAGAGAGAGAAAAAGGGATAGAAAGTGTCTTTGAAGAAATAATTGCTGAAAACTTTCCTCACTGGGGAAGGAAGTAGTCTCGCAGTCCACCGAAGCTCATAGATCTCCCAACACAAGGGACCCAAGGAAGACAACACCAAGACACATAATAATTAAGATGGCAAAGATCAAAGATAAAGACAGGGTATTAAAGGCAGCTAGAGAGAGAAAAAAGATCACCTACAAAGGAAAACCCATCAGACAATCATCAGACTTCTCAACAGAAACCTTACAGGCCAGAAGAGAATGGCATGATATATTTAACGTAATGAAACAGAAGGGCCTCGAACCAAGAATATTGTATCCAGCACGATTATCATTTAAATATGATGGAGGGATTAAACAATTTCCAGACAAACGAAAGTTGGGAGAGTTTGCCTCTCATAAACCACCACTACAGGATATCTTAAATGGACTGCTCTAGATGGAAGCACACCTAAGGCTAAAAAGATGTCACCAGAGAAAATAAAATCATAGCAAAGAAAGCAGACCATCCAAATACTAACTAAAGGCAAAGAATAAAACACCTATTACAGAAAGAATGGAGGAGGAGGAATAAGAAGGGAGAGAAATAAAGAAACATCAGACTGTGTTTACAATAACTTAACAAGAAAGTTAAGTTAGATTGTTAGATAGTAAAGAAGCAACCCTTGAACCCTTGGTAACCACGAATCTAAAGCCAGCAATGGCAATAAGTACATACCTATCAATAATCACCCTAAATGTAAATGGACTGAATGCACCAATCAAAAGACACAGAGTAACAGAATGGATAAAAAGCAAGACCCATCTATATGCTGCCTACAAGAAACTCACCTCAAATCCAAAGATATACACAGACTAAAAGTGAAGGGATGGAAAAAGATATTTCATGCAAACAACAAAGAGAAAAAAGCAGGTGTTGCAGTACTTGTATCAGACAAAATAGACTTCAAAACGAAGAAAGTAGCAAAAGATAAAGACGGACATTACATAATGATAAAGGGGTCAGTCCAACAAGAAGATATAACCATTATAAATATATATGCACCCAACACAGGAGCGCCAGCATATGTGAGACAAATACTAACAGAATTAAAGGAGGAAATAGACAGCAATGCATTCATCTTAGGAGACTTCAACACACCACTCACTCCAGAGGACAGATCAACCAGACAGAAAATAAGTAAAGACACAGAGGCACTGAACAACACACTAGAACAGATGGACCTAACAGACATCTACAGAACTCTACACCCAAAAGCAACAGGATACACATTCTTCTCAAGTGCACATGGAACATTTTCCAGAATAGACCACATACTAGGCCACAAAAAGAACCTCAGTAATTTCAAAAATATTGAAATCCTACCAACCAACTTCTCAGATCACCAAGGTATAAAACTAGAAATAAATTTTAGAAAGAAATCAAAAAGGCTCACAAATACATGGAGACTTAACAACACTCTCCTAATTAATCAATGGGTTAACGACCAAATCAAAACAGAAATCAAAGAATATATGGAGACTAATGACAACAACAACACAAAGCCACAACTTCTGTGGGACGCACCAAAGGCAGTTCTAAGAGGAAAGTATATTGCAATCCAGGCCTATTTAAAGAAGGAAGAACATTCCCAAATGAACAGTCTAAAGACACAATTACCGAAACTGGAAAAAGAAGAACAAATGAGGCCCAAAGTCACCGGAAGGAGGGACATAATAAAGATTAGAGAAGAAATAAATAAAATTGAGAAGAATAAAACAATAGAAAAAATCAATAAAACCAAGAGCTGGTTCTTTGAAAAAATAAACAAAATAGATAAACCCCTAGCCAGACTCATTAAGAGAAAAGAGAATCTACACACATAAACACAATCAGAAATGAGAAAGGAAAAATCACGACGGACCCCACAGAAATACAAAGAATCATAAGAGAATATTATGAGAATCTATATGCTAACAAGCTGGAAAACATAGAAGAAATGGACAACTTCTTAGAAAAATACAACCTTCCAAGACTGACCAAGCAAGAAACAGAAAAACTAAACAGACCAATCACCAGTGACAAAATCGAATTGGTAATCAAAAAACTAACGAAGAACAAAACCCCTGGGCCGGATGGATTCACCTCTGAATTCTACCAGACATATAGAGAAGAAATAACACCGGTTCTCCTTAAAGTTTTCCAAAAAATAGAAGAGGATGGAATACTTCCAAACTCATTCTATGAAGCCAGCATCACTCTAATACCAAAACCGGGCAAAGACCGCACCAAAAAAGAAAATGACAGACCAATATCCCTGATGAACGTAGATGCAAAAATACTCAACAAAATATAAGCAAACCGAATTCAAAAATATATCAAGAGGATCATACACCGTGATCAAGTGGGATTCAACCCAGGGATGCAAGGATGGTACAACATTCGAAAATCCATCAACATCATCCAACACATCAACAAAAAGAAGAACAAAAACCACATGATCATCTCCATAGATGCTGAAAAAGCATTTGACAAAATTCAGCTTCCATTCCTGATTAAAACTCTCAACAAAATGGGTATAGACGGCAAGTACCTCAACATCATAAAGGCTATATATGACAAACCCACAGCTAACATCATACTTAACGGCGAGATGCAGAAAGCTTTTCATCTAAGATCGGGAACAAGACAGGGATGCCCACTCTCTCCACTGTTATTCAACATAGTAGTGGAGGTCCTAGCCACAGCAATCAGACAAAACAAAGACATACAAGGCATCCAGATTGGTAAAGAAGAAGTCAAATTGTCACTATTTGCAGATGACATGGTACTGTACATAAAAAACCCTAAAGATCCCTTTCCAAAACTACTGGAACTAATATCTGAATTCAGCAAATTTGCAGGATACAAAATTAACACACAGAAATCTGTTGCTTTCCTATACACTAATGATGAACTAACAGAAAGAGAAATCAGAAAAACAATTCCATTCACAATTGCATCAAAAAGAATAAAATACCTAGGAATAAACCTAACGAAGGAAGTGAAAGACCTGTACTCTGAAAACTACAAGACACTCCTAAGAGAAATTAAAGAGGACACTAACAAATGGAAATGCATCCCATGCTCTTGGCTAGAAGAATAAATATTGTCAAAATGGCTATACTACCTAAAGCAATCTACAGATTCAATGCAATCCCTATCAAACTACCAACAGCTTTCTTCAATGAACTGGAACAAATAATTCTAAAATTCATATGGAACCACAAAAGACCCCGAATAGCCAAAGCAATCCTGAGAAGGAGGAATAAAACAGGGGGAATTACACTCCCTGACTTCAAGCTCTATTACAAAGCCACAGTAATCAAGACAATTTGGTATTGGCACAAAAACAGACCCACAGACCAGTGGAACAGAATAGAAAATCCAAACATTAACCCAAACATATACAGTCAATTAATATTTGATAAAGGAGCCTTGGATATACAATGGGGAGATGACAGCCTCTTCAGCAGCTGGTGTTGGAAAAACTGGACAGCTACATGTAAGAGAATGAAACTGGACTACTGTCTGGCCCCATACACAAAGGTAAACTCAAGGTGGATCAAAGACTTGAATGTAAGTCATGAAACCATAAAACTCTTAGAAAAAAACATAGGCAAAAATCTCTTGGACATAAACATGAGCAACTTCTTCATGAACATATCCCCCCAGGCAAGGGAAACAAAAGCAAAAATGAACAAGTGGGACTATATCAAGCTGAAAAGCTTCTGTACAGCAAAGGACACCATTAGTAGAACAAAAAGACATCCTTCAGTATGGGAGAATATATTTATAAAAAACGTTTCTGATAAAGGGTTGACATCCAAAATATATAAAGAACTCATGCACCTTAACCACCAAAAAGCAAATAATCCAATTAAGAAATGGGCAGTTGACATGAATAGACACTTCTCCAAAGAAGAAATTCAGATGGCCAACAGGCACATGAAAAGATGCTCCACATCGCTAATCATCAGAGAAATGCAGATTAAAACCACAATGAGATATCACCTCACACCAGTGAGGATGGCCAACATCCAAAACACAAACAACAACAAATGTTGGCGAGGATGTGGAGAAAAGGGAACCCTCCTACACTGCTGGTGGGAATGCAAATTAGTTCAACCATTGTGGAAAGCAGTATGGAGGTTCCTCAAAAAACTCAAAATAGAAATACCATTTGACCCAGGAATTCCACTCGTAGGAATTTATCCTAAGAATGCAGCAGCCCAATTTGAAAAGGACAGATGCACCCCTATGTGTATTGCAGCACTGTTTACAATAGCCAAGAAATGGCAGCAACCTAAGTGTCCATCGTTAGATGAATGGATAAAGAAGATGTGGTACATATACACAATGGAATATTATTCAGCCATAAGAAGAAAACAAATCCTACCATTTGCAACAACATGGATGGAGCTAGAGGGTATTATGCTCAGTGAAATAAGCCAAGCCGAAAAAGACAAGTATCAAATGATTTCACTCATATGTGGAGTATAAGAACAAAGAAAAAATACTGAAGGAACAAAACAGCAGCAGACTCACAGAACCCAAGAACGGACTAATAGTTACCAAAGGGAAAGGGACTGGGGAAAATGGGCGGGAAGGGAGGGATAAGAGGGAAAAAGGGGTATTACGATTAGCAGATGTAATGTTGGGGGGGCACGGGGAGGGCAGTACAACTCAGAGAAGACAAGTAGTGATTCTATAGCATCTCACTACGCTGATGGACAGTGACTGTAATGGGGTTGGTGGGGGGGACCTGATGAAGGGGTAGTTTAATAATCGTAATATTGCACATGTAATTGTAAATTAATGATAATAAAATCAATTATATTAAAAAAAAAAGACCAACAACTGCCTTCCGCACACACACTAGGAGAACAGGAATGCAAATGCATCTCAGTATTAGACCTACAATTACAGGCCATATCCAATGTAACAAAGAAATCCAATTTAAGAGTCCAGACATTTGTGAAAACTTATCAATAACATGGTGAATGTTGTCTATTTGATCTTGAATACTATGCGAAAAATCAGACAAATTAAAACAACACATCCCTGGAAATTGTTCACATCCCATATGTTTTTTTTAATCACTTATTCTTTTATTAGCTTCTCCTAAGTATTCTTTTTTTTATAATTTATTTTGAATCACTAATCTACAATTACATGTGCAATATTATGATTATTAAACTACCCCCATCATCAAGTCCGCCCCACCAACCCCATTACAGTCACTGTCCATCAGCGCAGTGAGATGCTATAGAGTCACTACTTGTCTTCTCTGAGTTGTACAGCCCTCCCCATGCCCCCCCAACATTACATCTGCAATCATAATGCCCCCTTTTCCCTCTTATCCCTCCCTTCCCTCCCATCTTCCCCAGTCCCTTTCCCTTTGGTAACTATTAGTCCATTCTTGGGTTCTGTGAGTTGCTGGTGTTTTCTTCAGTTTTTTTCTTTGTTCTTATACTCCACATATGAGTGAATACATTTGATACTTGTCTTTTTCAGCTTGGCTTATTTCACTGAGCATAATACCCTCTAGCTCCATCCATGTTGTTGCAAATGGTAGGATTTGTTTTCTTCTTATGGCTGAATAATATTCCATTGTGTATATGTACCACCTCTTCTTTATCCATTCATCTACTGATGGACACTTAGGTTGCTTCCATTTCTTGGCTATTGTAAATAGTGCTGCGATAAACACAGGGATGCATCTATCTTTTTCAAACTGGGCTGCTGTATTCTTAGGATAAATTCCTACGAGTGGAATTCCTGGGTCAAATGGTATTTCTGTTTTGAGTTTTTTGAGGAACCTCCATACTGCTTTCCACAATGGTTGAACTTATTTGCATTCCCACCAGCAGTGTAGGAGGGTTCCCTTTTTTCCTCATCGCCAACAGTTGTTGTTTGTGTTTTGGATGTTGGCCATCCTCACTGGTGTGAGGTGATATCTCATTGTGGTTTTAATCTGCATTTCTCTGATGATTAGCGATGTGGAGCATCTTTTCATGTGCCTGTTGGCCATCTGAATTTCTTCTTTGGAGAAGTATCTATTCATGTCCTCTGCCCATTTCTTAATTGGATTATTTGCTTTTTGGTGGTTAAGGTGCATGAGTTCTTTATATATTTTGGATGTCAACCCCTTATCGGATACGTCATTTATGAATATATTCTCCCATACCATAGGATGTCTTTTTGTTCTACTAATGGTGTCCTTTGCTGTACAGAACCTTTTTAGCTTGATATAGTCCCACTTGTTCATTTTTGCTTTAATTTCCCTTGCCCGGGGAGATATGTTCATGAAGAAGTCGCTCATGTTTATGTCCAAGAGATTTTTGCCTATGTTTTTTTCTAAGAGTTTTATCTTTTCATGACTTACATTCAGGTCTTTGATCCACCTTGAGTTTACCTTTGTGCACGGGGCTAGACTGTAGTCCAGTTTCATTCTCTTACATGTAGCTGTCCAGTTTTTCCAACACCAGCTGCTGAAGAGGCTGTCATCTCCCCATTGTATATCCAAGGCTCCTTTATCAGATATTAATTGACTGTATATGTTTGGTTAATGTTTGGATTTTCTATTCTGTTCCACTGGTCTGTGGTTCTGTTTTTGTGCCAATACCAAATTGTCTTGATTACTGTGGCTTTGTAGTAGAGCTTGAAGTCAGGGGGTATAATTCCCCCTGTTTTATTCCTCCTTCTCAGGATTGCTTTGGCTATTCGGGGTCTTTTGTGGTTCCATATGTATTTTAGAATTATTTGTTCGAGTTCATTGAAGAAAGCTGTTGGTAGTTTGATAGGGATTCCATTGAATCTGTAGATTGCTTTAGGTAGTATAGCCATTTTGACAATTTTTATTTTTCCTAGCCAAGAGCATGGGATGCATTTCCATTTGTTAGTGTCCTCTTTAATTTCTCCTAGGAGTGTCTTGTAGTTTTAAGAGTGCAGTTGTTTCACTTCCTTCATTAGGTTTATTCCTAGGTATTTTATTCTTTTTGATGCAGTTGTGAAGGGAATTGTTTTTCTGATTTCTCTTTCTGTTAGTTCATCGTTAGTGTATAGGAAAGCAACAGATGTCTGTGTGTTAATTTTGTATCCTGCAAATTTGCTGAATTCAGATATTAGTTCTAGTAGATTTGGAGTGGAGTCTTTAGGGTTTTTTATGTACAATATCATGTCATCTGCAAATAGTGACAATTTGACTTCTTCTTTACCAATCTAGATGCCTTGTATGTCTTTGTTTTGTCTGATTGCCGTGGCTAGGATCTCCAGTACTATGTTAAATAACAGTGGTGAGAGTGGGTATCCCTCTCTTGTTCCCAATCTTGGATGAAAATCTTTCAGCTTCTCCCTGTTAAGTATGATGTTAGCTGTGGGTTTGTCATATACGGCCTTTATGATGTTGAGGTACTTGCCTTCTATACCCATTTTGTTGAGAGTTTTAATCAGGAATGGATGCTGAATTTTGTCAAATGCTTTTTCAGCATCTATGGAGATTATCATGTGGTTTTTGTTCTTCTTTTTGTTGATGTGGTGGATGATGTTGATGGATTTTCAAATGTTGTACCATCCTTGCATCCCTGGGATGAATCCCACTTGATCATGGTGTATGATCCTCTTGATGTATTTTTGAATTTGGTTTGCTAATATTTTGCTTTTTTTTTGTTAATGTGATAGAATTGTTACTCCTTGCTTAAAAGCCTGCAGTATGTTCCCAGTGCACTTCATTCCTTGCCTTACAAAGCCGTTTACCTATTGCGCAACACTGCATACCATTTACCCCTTGTTCATAGAGTTCCAGCTACACGTCTTTCATGTTTTTTACCCATTTGTGCTTTCTGTCCCTCAGCATGGAATCCCACCTATCCCGGCCATTTTTTCTTTTTTTTTATTAAGGTATTATTGATATACACTCTTATGAAGGTTTCACATGAAAAAACAATGTGGTTACTACATTTACCCATATTATCAAGTCCCCACTCATACCTCAATTCAGTCACTGTCCATCAGTGTAGTAAGATGACACAGATTCACTGTTTGCCTTCTCTGTGCTACACTGTTTTCCCCGTGATTCCCCACACCATGTGTACTAAACATAATAACCCACAATCCCCTTCTCCCACACTCCCCACCCACCCTCCCATACCCCTGCCCTTTGGTAACCACTAGTTCCTTCTTGGAGTCACTGAGTCTGCTACTATTTTGTTCCTTCAGTTTTGCTTTGTTGTTATACTCCACAAATGAGGGAAATCATTTGGCAGTTGTCTTTCTCTGCCTGGCTTATTTCACTGAGCCTAATATCCTCTAGCTCCATCCATGTTGTTGCAAATGGCAGGATTTGTTTCCTTCTTATGGCTGAATAGTATTCCATTTTGTATATGTACCACTTCATCTTTATCCATTCATCTACTGATGGACTCTTAGGTTGCTTCCATATCTTGGTTATTGTAAAAAGTGCTGCAATAAACATAGGGGTGCAGGTGTCTTTTTGATTCTGAGAAGTTGTATTCTTTGGGTAAATTTCAAGGGGTAGGATTCCCGGGTCAAATGGTATTTGTATTTTTAGTTTTTTGAGGAATCTCCATATTGCTTTCCACAGAGGTTGAACTAGCATACATTCCCATCAGCAGTGTAGGAGGGTTCCCCTTTCTCCGCATCCTCGCCAGCATTTGTTGTTCTTAGTCTTTTGGATGGTGGCCATCCTTACTGGTGTGAGGTCGTATCTCATTGTGGTTTTAATTTGCATTTCCCTGATGATTAGTGATATGGAGTATCTTTTCATGTGTCTTTTGGCCATCTGAATTTCTTCTTTGGCGAACTGTCTCTTCATATCCTTTGCCCATTTTTTAATCGGGTTATTTGCTTTTTGGGTGTAGAGGTGTGTAAGTTCTTTATATATTTTGGATGTTAACCCCTTGTCGTATATGTCATTTACAAATATATTCTCCCAGACTGTAGAGTGCCTTTTTGTTCTGTTGATGGTGTCCTTTGCTGTACAGAAACTTTTTATTTTGATGTAGTCCCATGAGTTCATTTCTGCTTTTGTTTCCCTTGCTTGAGGAGATGTGTTCAGGAAGAAGTTGCTCATGCTTATATTCAGAAGATTTTTGCCTACGTTGTCTTCTAAGAATTTTATGATTTCATGACTTACATTCAGGTCCTTGATCCATTTCGAGTTTACTTTTGTGTATGGGGTTAAACAATAATCCAGTTTCATTCTCATGCATGTAACTGTCTAGTTTTGCCAACACCAGCTGTTGAAGAGGCTGTCATTTCCCCATTGTATGTCCGTGGCTCCTTTATCATATATTAATTAACCATGTATGGTTGGGTTTATATCAGGGCTTTCTAGTCTGTTGCATTTGTCTATGGGTCTGTCTTGTGCCACTAACAAATTGTCTTGAGTACTGTGACTTTATAGTAGAGCTTGAAGTTGGGGAGCATAATCCCTCCACCTTTATTCTTCCTTCTCAGGATTGCTTTGGCTATTCCGGGACTTCTTTGGTTCCATATGAATTTTATAACGATTTTCTCTAGTTTGTTGAAGAATACTGTTGGTATTTTGATAGGAATTGCATTGAATCTGTAGATTGCTTTAGGCAGGATGGCAATTTGACAGTATGAATTTTTCCTATCCATGAGCACGGGATCTGTTTCCATTTATTGGTATCTTCTTTAATTTCTCTCTTGAGTGTATTGTAGTTTTCAGAGTATAGGTATTTCACTTCCTTGGTTAGGTTTATTCCTAGGTATTTTATTCTTTTTGATGCAACTTTGAATGGAATTGTTTTCCTCCCGGCCATTTTAAAATTCCTTCTCATTGTTAAGGATGCAGCTGAAATGTGACCTAATTAGAAATACTCCCTTACCTTCCCATTGCCAACCTCCATTATTTTGTCTCATGACTCTATTTGCTTTATTTGTATCATTTCACTTTCTTTGTCTCATTTGCTTATGAGACCTTTAAGAAAATGAAATGGCAAGTCACGGACTTTGAGAAGATATTTGGATTACATATATTGACAGTGGGCTTGTATCTAGAATAAATAAGTAACCTGTAAATCCACAAGACAAAAACAATCAGGCAAAAGATAGGAGCAGATGCCTCATAAAAGAAGATATATGAATGGCCAATAAGTACATGCAAATGTGCCCACATCATTAATTATTTGGAGAATTACAATTAAAACAATAATACACCATTTTACACCAAAATATCCAACAGAACTGACCGATGCCCTTCCGCTGGGGCTCTTTTACACTATCGGTGGGGATGCAGTACTACAGCCACTTTGGAAAACAGGTGGCAGTTTCTTGTCAAGTTAAACTTAACACTTGGCACAGGACCCACACAAACTGCGGGAAGTGTTTACACCCTTACGTATTTTTCAAAACTCATAGATTGTACCTTAAAAATTGTGCTTTTAATGAATCTAAATTTTAACGCTACAAAAGCAAAACAACATCAATAAAATGAAAACCAAGACCAAAACATTTCCCAGAAGTCCCCTCCGGCCCCGCTGGGTCCGCGGGAGCCCCCAGGTGACAGCGCGCAGAGGACCGGAAGCCGCGCGGTCCCGGGCGGGGGGGCGGCACCTGCTGTTCTCCCCGCCGCGTCCGCCCGCGGCGCCGCTGGTTGCAGTTTTGATTTTTCCTCCTCTGCTGAGACTCTTCGGCAGCTCCGCCTCCTCAGCGCCTGGGAAGTCGCTCCCGGCGGAGTAGAAAGCGAGAGGGGCGCAAGCGAGGCGGGGACCCGTCGGGAGCTGAGCCGCCTGCATGGCGGCCGAGCAGCGGAGGAATCTGCATGCCTTCGGTCACTATGTCAGGAGGATGCTGGACCCTACCTACATTCTGGGTACATGGCCCCCTGGTTTAAGGAGGGTGAGTGGTGCCCAGCGGCCCTTGCCCCTCGGGGCTGGAAAACAGTTCAGGACTTGTTTCCCCCTTGCTTTTGTCTTTTCTTTTAGTCAATACAGGTAACCTGCTAGGAACGCCGGGGTTGAAGCAAGCTCCCCTCAGCATTTTAGACTAGAGATTGTCTTCGAGGTCCGGAGGGGAAAACTTAAGCCCCGGAGAAATGAAATGGCTTGTTTGGGTGTGCACTTTTATTTAGGTTCAAAACTGGACAAACAAATCGCTCTCTATTTCATTTATTTCTCTAATAATTATGTCTACTGTGTGTTTGGCTTTGTACTGACATCAGAGATTGAGAAATAAGATACAAGCCCTTCCTTAAAATACTTAACAGCCCGAGATGTTGGGGGTTGGAGACAGTGAGGGCAGTTGAACGCAAATGATTAGAAGATGCTGTCAGAGAGCCAAGGAAGTTGACGCTTATTCTGCCAGAGGTCTTACTTGCACTTCCGAGTAACTGGAAGCTTGAGAGGAGCAAGATTTCTGGACTGAATGGCTTTAGGCAGCAATTCAGGTGTTTCCATCTGGCTTCTGAGACATGATGGTGGAATGACCATTTTGTGTTTTTGTATTGAATGAAGTGCTTTGTAGGGGAGGCTTTGGGGACTGAGGAGAAGGGAGGTGGTGCCTGGAAAGAGTGGAGATGGCAGAGGGAGGAGTTTGCAGTTCATTGTCAGGCTCCCAATTCCTAAGTATCTTTCCTGATGCGAGGCGGTTTTTGGAAATTGCGTCAAAGCAGACAGGTAAGTTGAGTGGTAGTTGTTCTGCAAAACCAAGCCATAGGTTGTGGAGTGAGCAGTGAAAGAATTTGACAAACAAAGGTAGACTTGCTCTTTCTAGTTGTGCTCAGAAGTTACAAAATAACATCTTGCTGACAGCGGAGCAGCTTCCGCACCTGAAAAAGGTAAGCTCCTGTTAAGACATCTCTTTTAGGAATCCTTTGAATGAATGAAACACTAACAAACTGGTGTGAATACCATTCTTTCATGCGCTCATGTATTGATTCAATAAAGAAGCAAGCCACGTGTCAGGTACTCTGCTAGCATTGGAGATAATCTACACATATTACTACACTTATTTAATAGCAAGCATCATGTTAGGAACTGAGGAATCAGTGGTGAGCACAATAGAAATGGTCCCTGCCCTAATAAGAGAATAGAGTGCATATGTGAAGGCAGGTAACTAAATAAACGGTAGAAAATAAAGTATGGAAGGGCTTTGATGGAAAACCATAGTGTGCTATGGGAGTGCATAGGTTGGGTAGTTTTTAATATATATTAGTTTTAATTTATAGTTATAATGCAATCACAACAAAAATACCAAAAGATAAGTAAAAAAAGGAGGCTGAAAAACATTGTGTATAATGTCTTATTTTAGAATAGTAAAGATACCATAGAGGTTTTATTTTGAGCCTCTTCCCAGAGGCAGCTGTTGTCATTTAGTTGGTTTATATCTTTCCTGTTTATTTGTTTAATGCTTTATCACATACACATGTATCCATAAACTTTTGACTTTTGCCCCATCTTTTTCTGTTTCCTGTTAGATTGTTAAAGCTTTTTAAACCTCTATTCTTTTCTTGGCTGCTTTGGAAGTTCTGGATTCTATTGGTTAGCCTTAATTGTGATAAGTATATTTTATCAGTCAGGATTCAGTCAGGGAGTAGAGACAGTAATGAGTGTTAAGGCTGAATGTAAACTTTCTAAACTCATTTTTTCCCCTCATTAGAAGGCAGTGGGAATGCCCATACATTCCCCATGCACACACACACACACATACACACACACACACAGCACTATGTTTAAAGTACACAAGCAATGTCCAGTATCTCTTTTACTATAATTCTTTTTTCCACATATTGGATATTATACGCTAGTTACATCTTGAGAAAGGAGAATTAAAGCTATGTTTCTTCAAGAGAGCTTGCCTCGTCACTGGGTACTGTAGGGCTTTGCTCATTCACACATTATACAGGATATTTCAAAGTAGATCTGGGTGTGGGCTATAGATTTTTTTCCAATATCCCTTTAGAGTCAAAGGTTAACCCTTATCTTAGAGGGGCAGTGGGTAAGCAGCATTCTGAGTATTTATCTACTCATTCAATAACGTTTTCCAGACACATGCATGAGCCAGGCACTTTGTTGCTGATTAGAATACAGAGATGAATATAACCTGTGCATGATCACAGTCTAAGGGAGAAGACAGGTTCTCAAACAATTATTACATACTATGCAGTGTTGGTGCTTTAATCAGAAGCATGTAAGGAGAACATGAATGCCAGAAAAAAGATTAAGAAATTCAACCTTGGGAAGCTGAAGATGGCATCACAAAGTAGCCAGGGACAGTAAAGTTAGTGGGACATACTGACTGCCAAAAAAGGGGTTTTCCCTGCATTGAACTCCCAGTGCTTTTGAGGAAAGCAGCATTGCTTAGTAGCAGCAGATACTGAGGCCAGGGAGTAGCGGGATGGGCCTGACCTTGTGCAAAGTGTACCTAAACTGCTCAGGATGTGGCATGGCAAGACAGTTTACTTGGGGAGGTCTCAGCTGGGACTGGGATAAACCTGGACCTCCCTGTGGAATATCAATAATGGCTGCTAGCATGTCTAACAGAAGAACAAACCAGTACAGAGGCCTGGGAGCATGAACCCAGCTGTAAGAACTGGGTTTAGGAACAGAATTAACTACCTCAAAGGAATCAAGTGGGATTGTGTGCCCAGGGAAGCTGGGATAGCTGACAAGATAGGTTGCTGTTATGGACTGAACTGTGTTTCCCCCCACCCCCCAAAAGATATGTTGAAGTCCTAACTCTCAATACATAAGAATGTGACCTTATTTGGAATAGGGTCTTACAGAAGTAGGTAGTTAAGATGAGGTTGTACTGGAGTATGGTGGGTTCCTAATCAAATGTGATTGGTGCCCTCGCAAGAAGACAGCCATGTGAAGACAGAGACAAAGGGAAAACCATGTGAAGGCAGAGAATGGAGTGATGTGGCCACAAGCCAAGGATGCCAGTAGGGGCAAGGAATGTATTGTCCCCTAGAGCCTAGGAAGTGTGGCCCTGCCAACACCTTGATTTAAACTTTTGGCCTCTAGAACTGTGAGAAAATAAGTTTCTATTGTTTTAAGCCACCCAGTTAATGGTAATTTGTTACTGAAGCCACAGAAAACTGATATAGATGGCTAAAATAAAAAAGGCAGTATGAACTATTTGCAAGGATGTGTAGAAATTAGAATCTTCATAAATTGCTGGTGGGAATGCAAAATGATGTAGCTCCTTCGGACAACCATTTGACAGTTCCTTACAGTGTTAAACATGGAGTTGCCATATGACCCAGCAATCTCACACCTATGTGTATACTCAAGAGAAATGAATTCATGGATGCATACAAAAACTTGTATGTGGATGTTCACAGCATCACTGTTCATAATAGCCAAAATGTGGAAACACCCTAAATGCCCAATAACTGATAAATAGCAGACAAAATGTGGTATATCCACACAATGGAATATTATTCAGCAATATAAAAGAATGAATTATACATGCTACAACATGAATAAACCTTGAAAACATTATGCTGAGTTGCAAAAGCCCCATATTATATCATTCCATTCATATAAATGTCCAAAATAGATCCACAGAGACCTAAGTAGATTAGTGATTGCTTAGGGCTGAGAGAAGTGGGAGTGACTGCTAATGGATACAGGATTTCTTTTTTATGGCAATGAAAATGTACTAAAATTAGCACTGATGGATTCACAACTCTCAAAACCATTGAATTTTACACTTTAGAAGAGTTAGTTTTATTGTTGTTAAGACAGAGATCGTGGCAGAGAAGCAAGACGTTCCTTCCTTTTCTTCCTTTATTTATTCAACTACCTTTGTTGAGAATACAGTGGTTAACCAGCCAGACTGTTATTCCCTTGGAATTTACCTTCCGTTGACAATAGGGAAAAAATGGAATACTATCAAATGTCAGGTCACGCAAAGGCAACTGTTTGGTCACCACTGCCCACTCCAGATGTGGAGTTAGTGTGCAGAATCAACTACCACACAGCATGGTGGGTAGTTTTCTGCTCCCTGGCCTCCTGATGTTTCTCTTTAGATCCCCTTGCTCTCTCTTCTCTGCTATATTTCCTACCTTCTTAGCAAAAACCTAGAAAAAGGCCGTGAAAGTATCTCTGTTTATTTCTAAGTCTGCTGAGTCCACTGTAATTGCAACTTATGCCATAGAGAGACCCTGTCCTCAAACTTTTTTAGTCCTGCAATCACATCAGACTTTTCAACAAGGGGCTACCAAAATGTTGGAGGAAGCCTCTGTTCTTCCATCTAATTCAATGCTACCGTGAGTTCTCCCTTGTTGTGGGGAGACTTTTTCAAACATTTTTAAGAAACTCCTTTTCTTAAGGTCTGTCCTAGAGTGTGTTCCTAGACTTCCATACCAAACTAGGAGAAGTTTCCAGAGGATGGGAGAGTGAGTTGGTGAAGAATAGGGCTAATCTGCCTAGGCAGAGAATTTGCTGTCTTCCTGCATTTCCTTCCATTGCTGTGATTTGTTACAATCCCTATCCCCATTTGAGAAGGTCTGACAACCCTTTCAGGTTCTGCAGTTTGATGAGTCACTCTTGCTTCTGTTTGTAGATCAGCTGCAGTATATTCAGGCTGAGAAAAACAACAAGGGTGCAATGGAGGCTGCCTCACTTTTTCTGAGGTTCCTATTGGAGCTCCAAGAGGAAGGCTGGTTCTGTGGCTTTTTGGACGCCCTTCACCAGGCAGGTTAGTTCATTCCTCTTACATATCAGAGTATGTATATTGCTTGACTGTTTCAGAATGCTGGAAAAGTAAAATGCTATTAATTTTGAGATATCCACATTATTCCTGTTTCTTAGTCTGAGGCAATCTGAAGACTATTTTCAGGCAGATAATATAATTGTCTACCTGAAATATCCAAATGAATCTACAGAGAGATTGTTGTAACTAGTTGGAGGGTTTATCAAGTTTATTGGATATTAAGATCAATGTATAAAAATTAGTTGTGTTTCCACCCACTGGAAGCAAATAGAAAATGTAATCAAAGTGAAATACCATTTATAATAGTAACAAAAGTTGTAATGTATTTAGGAATAAATGTAGCAAAAGTTGTGTAAAGTGTGAGAGGAGAAAACGATAAAATGTTATTGAAAGATATCAAGGAAGTCTGAAGTGGAGACACATACCTATGAACATTGAGAGGAAGACTTGATATACAAATGTTTGCTCTCCCTGCATTGATCTACATATATTCAATACAGTTCTAGTAAAATTCCTGCATGCTTTTTCATGAGCTTGACAAGCTGATTCCTAAATGTATATGGAAGAATTATGACCCAAGAATAGTCAAGACATCTCTAAAGAAGAAGAATTAAGTAGGCTGGGGTTTCCCCTTCCAGATACTAAGATTTATTATAAGTTGTAGGCACTGAGACAGTATGACACTTGTCCTGGCATCGACCAACTAACCAATGAAAATGAGCCTTAACTAGACTCATATACTTATGGAAACCTAATATATTAGAGATCATTGAGAAAGGAGGATCATTAGGAAAGGAGGGACATTTTGCTAAATTGCAATGGACCATTATAAACAGGATAACTGAACAGGATAGTGTTAAAAACCAAATAGACCCTAACTTTCACATCCATGTGGGTACAAATTAATTTATATTACTTACTTCACTCCATTCACTAATACACACAAAATGAATTCAAATGGATTAAAAACTTAAAATTTTTAACAATTTTAGGAAAGAATATAGAATAATATTTTTATGACCTTGAAGTATGGCAGGATTTATAATACTAAGCATTAAAGCATTAGCTTTAAAGGAAGATTAATAAACATGATGACATTAAGGTTAAGAACATCTCTCTATCAAAACAGCATAAAGAGAGTGAAAAAAACAAGTAACAGACTAGGAGAGGATATTTGCAAAATATATAATCACCAAATAATTAGTATCTATAATATATTAAAATGGCTTTAAAATTAATTGGAAAAAGAAAGAAAACATCCATCACATCAGAGATGTAACCTGACATTTCAAAGAATAGGAAGCATGAAAAGTTAATAAATACATAAATATTCTCAGCCCGATTATCAATTGGGGAATTACAAATTACAAACACAATGAGATAGCACTTTATAACTATTAGACAGCAAAACAAGAAGTCCAATGGCATTAAGGCTTGAAGATGATACTTAATAATGGGAAGTCTTAAATATCACTATACAGAATTCAAATTGCTACAACTATTTTGAAAATTTGGCATCATCTTGTGTATTTCAACTGTCACATATCCATCTATCCAACAGTTTCTATCTTAAGTATGTGGCCTAGAAAAACTCTTAAAACATATATTCCAGAATAAACATGCAAGAATGTTCATAGTGTAATTGTTTCTAATAACAAAAGCAAACAAGCAAAGCTGGAAGCAATCCCTGTATCTTTCAAGAGGAGAATGGATAAATTTTATAATAATGACATGATAGTCCATTTTACTGCAATGAAAATGTATGAACACAGCTTTACGCAATGCAAGTGAAGCTTAGAAATGTAATATTAAGATTTTTTAAAAAGTCAGAGAAAATGGCATCTAGTAGAATATAAAATTCCAGACAAGCTGAATTAAACATATATTGTTTAGGGAATCAAACATATGACATGCAACTAGTAAAAAAAATCAGGGGAGTGATATATCAAGTACAGGATAGTGGTATTTTTGCAGGGAGATGGAAAGGTAGGAAAAAGGAGGCACATACCCACAAAAGTGTTAGAATATTCTGCTTCTTAAGTTGGGTAATAGGTTCACATGTGTTCATTTTGTTGTTATGCTCTTTATAGCCTAAAGAAAAGAATGTGGGCCTGAAAGTCAGACAAGCCTGATGATTCTGTTAGAGAACCTTAGAGTGAAGCATTACTGGATTATCACAGTTGTAAATAATTTTTCCATTAACTTTATTTTTCCATTAACTCAAATTAACCATTACTTAATATTCTTTTCTTGGTATAATTAGCAGGTAAACTCCCGAAGAGCAGGTATTAAGATTTATGTTTCTTTTTGCCCTCTTACTTCTTTGCACTGAGAAGATACTGAATAGCATGATGGTTTTATAGATTAGATAAAGTCCATGGGGTGCTTTAGAAGGAGGATTTTATATTAAGATCAAATGTAAGACTTCAAATTGATCCTTATTTAGTACCTTCTCTGAAGAGGTGATAAACTGTTAGAGGACCTAAACTGTTGGGTGCCTAAAATGAATATTGAGGGACTTTTTTTAAAGATCATTCAAAATTAAGGTAACTTACAGATATTTTTTGAGTTCTCTCACTATATATTCAAACATGATTCCTGTGATATTAATCTCATATATTTTTAAAATTAGTCTCATAATAGCCCCCATTTTCTTCTTTCTTTTCAGGTTATTCTGGGCTTTATGAAGCCATCGAAAATTGGGATTTCCAAAAAATCGAAGAATTAGAAGAGTATAGATTGCTTTTAATGCGTTTACAACCAGAATTTAAAATCAGAATTAATCCAAAAGATATCCTTCCCGAAATATCTGAATGTTTAACTAGTCAGGAATCTGAAGAAATTCTACAGGTAATTTAATTAATGTAAACTACTGAATTTGGGGAAAATAATTTAAACATGGGAAGTGTCTTCTCTTTCTATGTTTGTTTTAGATCTGAGAAAGATAATTAAAATCCACAAAAAATCCTCAATCTAAGGTGTAATTACCTAGAATAGTACTTTTAGTTGTGAACTGAGTATTTTTATGTAACAAGTATTTTTCAAGTTTGCCCTATTTTCAGTTAAAATTATTCCATTACTTTTGTGAATGTTTTATACAAATTTAAATAAAATTGAACAGTTCAACAAATAAAAAGAAAAAAGTCTATAGAATATAGTACAGTGGTTAAACATTCAGGCACTGGACACAAATAAATTTTGTTAGAATCCTAGCTCAACCACTTATTAGTTGTATAACCTTAGGTGAGTTGTTTCATTTCTCTAAGCATGTGTATATGTTTCTTCATGTATAAAATGGAAATAATAACAGTATCTTACTAATACATTTTATTGGGGTTAAATGAGATAATATATGTAAAGTGCTTTCTTACATATGATTGGCACATAAGTGCTCGATAAATTTTAGTTGTCATTAATAATAAAAGTCATGTAAGCCCCATTACCCTGAAAAAACAATTTAGTATTTTGTTATACCCTTCCTAATATCTTATGCCAGTATACCCATATTTTGAGTGGTTGTCACCTGGTTTAATTGTTTCCCTAATATTGCTAATGAAGACAGATGTAAGATCTCAGAGAAGGTGAAAACGTTTGGCTTGACATAGTGATACCACATGTAGAAAACAAGGATGAAAGAAAGAGTATCTTAAAAGACCTTGTTGGATGGGGCAAAAATGATCCTGAATAAGACCCATTGATCCATAGTATGTAATGATTTTTAAATCAGATAGTATTTGAATTGATACTTCGTTAGTAAAACTGATAAAAGGAAAACTTTTGAAATAATTGGTCAGTCAACTGCAGTTTTCTTGCTTAGGTTTGTTCCAACAAGGGGCCGATGGCAGGTGCAGAGAAAATGGTTGAGTGCCTTCTCAGATCAGACAAGGGAAACTGGCCCAAAACTTTGAAACTTGCTTTGGAGAAAGAAGAGAGCAAGTTCAGTGAACTATGAATTATAGATAAAGGTAGGATATTCCAAGGCAGAGCTCTGAAAGGTGGAAGGGTCTGAAAACATGCTCTGTCTTCCTCATAATTTTTCTTAGGGCTTCCTTTATTCCTACTTGTTTTTCATTCATTGTCTGGGACACTTTTCCAGTCAGATACCCATGGCTACATCTTTAGTAAGAGACCACCATGAAATTGAGTTCTGGGAGGCAAGTGGTTACTTGCCTACAGAAATTAGTTGTATATAACCTTTAAAAATAAGTCATGGAAAACCACTTATCCAGAATAAGCCCATCTGGCTTGAAGGATTTGGGGAAGCCAGAATTTGAGCTCTCTGTCTGGGTTTAGATTATCAGAAAAATAGCTTGAAAATCTAGTCAAAGGTTCAAACTGCATGACTCACCCCATTTTCAGAGTAGAATCATGATAGACATTGGCTGGTTCTCTTGCCTGGAAGCCATAGAACAGGATTAAAAAAAAAACAAACCTGTTGTGATTAAGTATCTGAGCCATCCTTGGGCTTCCTGAAGCTGACATCTCAGAGCACTGCTTTAAAGGCTGAGTTTGCTAACCCATCTGAGGGTCTGGTCTCAGCTTTTCCCAACCTTCCTTAGATTACAAGTTGTTCAAGAAGTTGTCTGTATAAAATACACATCTGATTTCTTGGGTTAGGGCAGCAATGAAAGATATGAATGTCAGCTGAATTTACTGTGCACGTGAATCACCTGGGGATCGTGTTACAATGCAGATTCTGAGTCAGTAGGGGCTCAAGAGCCTGCATTTCTAATAAGCTTCCAAAGTTGCTGGTCCATGTTCCACACTTTGAATAAAAAAAGT
Organism: Smutsia gigantea; assembly: GCA_032199065.1. NCBI lineage: Eukaryota > Metazoa > Chordata > Mammalia > Pholidota > Manidae > Smutsia > Smutsia gigantea. Next base: position 143,696 of record JAVSCE010017571.1, read on the forward strand.
CCTAAATGACATTGGAGTTCAAACTCCAAAGTGAGATATCAAACTCAGAAATATTTCTTTTAATTGTTTTAAAAGGTGAAGGGAGTGGTTGTGAAAATTCTTACTGGAACTTTAAAATTCTAGTATTATGACCTCTCCAGGACTTTCACCATCAAGACAATAATCAGATTAGGTAAAGATTCTAAGATGTTTCTTGGTCTCATAAAGGTGCAGAAGATGTTGAAATCAAAGAGTCTGAGGATGATGAAGTGGAAACTGATGTGCAGATTTTTTACAAGGAAGAACCAGAATGCCAGAATCTTAGTCAGAATTCATGTTCACCTTCAGGTACCCAGCAGTGAGTGTTCTTTTCTGTGATGGAGCCTTTCAGGTATTTTGGGTGGGTATGTGTTTTGCAGTTACAAAAAGTCATAGCCTTATGAAAGGTTTTTAAGGAAAAGTAAGAAAGAAAAGAGAATTTACATTAAATATAGATACCTTTTCTATAATTAGAAATATTATCCTTTCTCTTTTATAGATTTGTCAGCTCTGTTTCCTCTTTTATCTTTTTTTTGTCTTATATCACTAAGAAAATATGTGCATGTCTACACTGAAAATAGAGTCCTCCCTGAAACTCAGTATCTGTGAAATCCAAATCAACCCAAAATCAACCCTGCTTTTTAAAGAAATACTTCTACTATTTGTGAGTCACTTGCTCAATTTGCTTTTAAGATCACAGGGCCGCAACATAAGTCGAAGTTTGTGCACTGCACAGATGTGCCAGTTGCGAGGCTGCATGGGTCTGAGATCCAGCCTGTGCTCTCTGTTGAACAGCACACTGGGGTTGTGCCCTCCAAGAGACACAAGTTAGCCGTGGACCTTATGAATCTAGAAGCATATTTTCATGAGGAGTCCAGAACGTTGCATAAAAAGTCATGGTAAAAATATATTTATAAAAGGGCATCAGGTATTATGATTAATGAGTTGTTTTAGAAGAAAAATGTGATTTGGGGATAACACCATAAGAAGAAAATTTACAGATCACTTCTGCAACTGAAGATACAAGTTTTTTGTCATTCCAGAATAAAATCAATGGTTTTAAGTTGCTTTACATGTTCTGATGTATAAAGATCCCTAGTGAACTCATTTAACCTTTTAGAAATTCTCCTTTTTTTAAAAAATGGACAGGTGGGACTCAAGATATGACTTCCCAGGTCTTTTATAGCTCTTAAAATTCTATATGCTTATGTGTTAGTGAGATAAAGCCTCTGATTATTTTTTAGAACTTCTGGTTCAACTGAGAAAATACCATGTGAGAGCCTGCAGAATTACAGCATGGTTGCTCTTCAATAAGAGATTGCTTTAGGAATTTTTTTTATTAAGATATCATTGATATGAAGGTTTCACATGAAAAACATTGTGGTTCCTACATTCACCCATATTATCAAGTCCCCGCCATACCCCATTGAAGTCACTGTCCATCAGTGTAGTAAGATGCCACAGAGTTACTACTTGTCTTCTCTGTGCTACACTGTCTTCCCTGTGACCACCCCTACCACACCATGTGTACCAATCATAATACCCCTCAATCCCCTTCTCCCTCCCTCCCCACCCGCCCTCCCACACCCCTCCCCTTTGGTAACCGCTAGTCCCTTCTTGGAGTCACTGAGTCTGCTGCTGTTTTGTTCCTTCAGTTTTGCTTCGTTGTTATACTCCACAAATGAGGGAAATCATTTGGTACTTGTCTTTCTCTGCCTGACTTATTTCACTGAGCATAATACCCTCTAGCTCCATCCATGTTGTTGCAAATGGGAGGATTTGTTTCCTTCTTATGGCTGAATAGTATTCCATTGTGTATATGTACCACATCTTCTTTATCTATTCATCTACTGATGGACACTTAGGTTGCTTCCATTTCTTGGCTATTGTAAATAGTGCTTCAATAAACATAGGGGTACATATGTCTTTTTGAATCTGAGAACTTGTATTCTTTGGGTAAATTCCAAGGAGTGGGATTCCTGGGTCAAATGATATTCTATTTTTAGTTTTTTGAGGAACCTCCATATTGCTTTCCACAATGGTTGAACTAGCTTACATTCCCACCAGCAGTGTAGGAGGGTTCCCCTTTTTCCGCATCCTCGCCAGCATTGCTTTAGGAATTTAATATTTACAGTTTGGTGTTTTTCAAAGGTCTTAGAGAGTTTTATCATTGTTTTGTTCCATATAGTATTTCCTTTAACTGATGGCTGTCTGAATTAGTCCATTCTTGCTTTAGTTTCTCCTTTCTAGGCCTCCAAGATTGCTTAAGAAAGAAGTCTTTGTGGGCTCTTGTTATTGTTTTTTCCTTCTTGCCATCAGCACTTTGCCATTGAGGGGGAATTCTGTCTTCAGATCAGTGGAGAAGCTGGAATAGTAATGAGATGAAGATTCTAAATTCTTAAATGAAGCTCTGTTTGCTAGAGTCGGAATCCTTGTCCATTTGACTACAGATGGCTTTTGCCTTGATTCCTCAGAGCAGTCACTATTAGGTAATTTTGTTCCTTTTCTATTACAGGAATGTCTCAGACTTACAGCCCAATGAAGCCAAGAAATTACCAACTAGAACTCACTTTGCCTGCTAAGGAAGGAAAAAACACAATAATATGTGCTCCTACTGGTAAGACAGTTGTTATTACCTTTATACTGTGTCTTACTTTTTCTTCTTTTATTGAATAATGGGACAAAATGGGCAAGTTTCAGTTTTTCCCTTGTTCTATTTGTCTTTTGAGAAAACTGTCCTATTAATATAGTCTCAGAGTATTTTAAAGAACATGAGGAGGGAAAGAAAAATGCCCTCTCTTAGTTTGATTCAGGCTGGCTGACTGAGAACATGTACCCTAGGAGATGCCTTGATAATTTTTGATCATGGTATAAATTCTGATATTGTTAAACATCTACATTACCAATTTACTAGTTAGCACAGTGGTTTTGGGGGAGCCAAAAATAATTACCTTTCTACAAAAATATTTTAGTAAAATATTAGTTACACATTTTCTTTTTCTTTATATGTTAAAAGGTTGTGGAAAAACCTTTGTTTCACTTCTTATATGTGAACATCATCTTAAAAAATTTCCAGAAGGACAAAAGGGGAAGGCTGTTTTTTTTGCCATTCAACTCCCAGTATATGAACAGCAGAAATCCGTGTTCTCACAATATTTTGAAAGGCGTGGGTAGGTATAACATTTGGTCCAACTTCTTTTTCTCTAGCTTCATCTAACTGGTGTGTTTTCAGCTGTTTTGTTTTTAGAAAACCACGATTCAAAAGATTTATAATAGATTTAGCTTTTATATAATGATGTAATTCTTCCATGAACTCAAGTCTTTTTTTGTTAGATATGCCTGCAATCCTAAATTCCTTTGGTTAGCTCTTGTAGAATGAGTAAATGACTTAAGAGATAAATTTAACATTTAAATGGCAATTTTAACTTTTTAATGATTTTATAATTTATTTAATATTAGTCTTTAAGTACTGTTTTCTTTCTTAGTGGCTTGAGAGAATTAATGTATACTACCAGCAATTATAACTAGTTTGCACTTATTGACCACTTACTATGGATAAGACTCTGCAAGCCCTTGTCTCCAGCTATATTCCTTTTGGCCTTAGGGGGAACTTTGGTGTTCTCATATCTAGTGTTTCATATCTTTTTGGATCCCCATTCTCATTGTGGTTGATAATAGGGACTTTCTCTTGTTTCCCAGGTACAAAGTTGCAGGCATTTCTGGAGCAACATCTGAGAAAGTCCCAGTGGAACAGATTGTTGAGAACAATGATATCATCATTTTAACTCCACAGATTCTTGTGAACAGCCTTAAAAATGGGGCTATCCCATCACTCTCTGTCTTTACTTTGATGATATTTGATGAATGCCACAACACCAGTAAAAACCATCCTTATAATATGATCATGTTTAATTATCTAGACCAGAAATTTGGAAGATCTTCAGACCCACTGCCCCAGGTATTGCTCAAATCAGAAAGAGTCCTTAAAACAGCTGTAATCTACCTAAAATCCTATTTACTTACTCTTATGGCCACATTGAGGATGTCCTTCTCAGGTCTTAAATCCATATTATGTAACTCTTTAATTAACTTTTATTAATTCATTCATTTATCCACTTAACAAACATGTGTTAGGTTCCTCCATGTGTTATGTGCTCTGCTAGGTCCTGGGAATGCAAATATAAAAAGACAGTTTTTGCCCTCAAACAGCTGAAGCTTTGTGGGGAGCCAAATAAGTAAGAATATGTCATAATTTATTATGATGGCACACTGTGGAGATGGGTACAAGGCGCAGTCAGAGCAGAAGTGAAGGAGCTCATGAGTGTGCTATGAAAGTACAGCAAGGCCTAACAGAAGTTGGTTTAGGCAAAAATTAATGAGAATTTACAAGGAAATAGGTGAATGAATGTTTTCATTAAAGGCTACAGTGTGTCCAGAGGCATGCAGCTATGAAAGAACATGGTGTGTTCAAGAATCTTGAAGCTCTTCAGCATCACTTGAGTGTGGAATATGAAGTAGCGAATAGCACAGCACAGATAAGGCAGGGTGGGAGAGAGGGGGTGATCAGAACAAGATACCAGAGGAGATCAGAGGGAACAGGATAAGTAGGCAAGCAGATGGATTAGTGCTGGAGAGCAGATGGAATGTGATTTTTGGTCTCATCAGAGGGAAGAGGATGAGAAGAGTCCAGACAGAGAATAATTCCTACTTGGGGGAAGAAGAGTAGCAAATCCCTAGCTTATAACCTCTTTTCTCTTAAACCTAGTTGAGGTAGATAGACCATTTGCTGAGAATAAGCAAGGTGGGAATTGGTGGGGGAGCTCAGGGTGCATGGAGAAGATCTGAAATGAGAACAAGAACTAAGGAATACACAGAAGAATTGCTTGGTCATATTGGGGGCCCAGGTGGAGTTGAAAACCATGAATTCGTGGTATAAATACCTATCTCACACTTGTGTAAAGTTCTCTGGCCCTAGTAACTACCTGTTTAGGAAGCACAGGTTAGAAGAATTTCTTTGTGGTGCCCCTGAACAAAATTTAGTAGCAATCTCATTTCTTACAGCTGCTTCTTGTAGAACAAAATTGGGTAGTTAACTAGAATCCTTGCTAATGTGTCAATTATTCAATATTTACTAAGTGGCTCTTAAAGGAAGAAATAAATATTTATTAGGTGACCATGAAGCTAAATTCTTTATAAATATTATCTTACTGAGTTCACACAACTACCATTTAAAATAGCTATTGCTTCCCAACTTTACAGAGAGCTAAAGATACTTGTCCAAGGACACACAGCCAGTGTGACATGGCTGAGATGGAAATGGAAGTGTGTCTGATTTCAGCCCTTTTCCTTTTCAGTATATTGTCCTATGGATCACGGGGGACACAGGGATAAAAAAGAGAAACTCTGTCTTGAAAGCGTTTCCTATCTTGGTTTCTATGCTGATTTGTGTTCCCCTGATAAGTTGTAATTCTCGGCATTTATTCAGTGCTTTGCCTATTAAGGACCTTTCCATTTGCAATGTCATAGAGGATATCAGGAAAAAAAATGTTCTTGCTCTTTATCTGAAGTTAGTATTAAAAAAAACCTACTTTAGCAGAAAAGAGTTACATGAGGGGTTACGGAAACATCATTCTACTTTCCAGACATCTAATGATCTGGAATGCTCCTTACAGGTCATTGGGCTGACGGCCTCAGTTGGCATTGGGGATGCCAAAAACACAAATGAAGCCATAGAATATATCTGCAAACTGTGTGCGTCTCTTGACACATCAGCGATAGCAACAGTCAAAGAAAACGTGGAAGAACTGGAGGAAATAGTTTATAAACCCCAGAAGTGTAAGTAGGATCCAGTAACAAGCCTATTGAGACTTTGTTACTCCTGCTGTTCCACTTTAGAGCCATTTGGATGAACACTGGAGTTTTACCCTTTTTTTGTTTAGTAGAAAATATTTAACTGCAAACTTGGGAAGCAATCACGTTTCCAGTCTTTCTTGTCAACTGAGCCCTCTCCCTGAGGATTGGATGAATCTCGGGAATGGCCTGTTGAAAGCAAACACTCTTACTCTTCAGTTCCATAAAACTCTTATAAAGATACTAACAATGAAAGAGAGATGATGAGAAAATCTAAGCATGTAAATGGCCAGGAGCTGGGCTCAGTCCTTTCCCATGTTCCATGCCTGAGGAGGATACTGCATGGCCATTCATTACTTAAATATGTATCTGATAGTTTTGGTTGAAATGAAATTATCTGAATTCATCATATCTTTCCTCAAAATATGATTTTTAAAAATAAAATTGACTAGCAAATGTTGGTTGAATACCAGTGCAATACTAACTTAGGAAGAGTGGGGAGAGGAGATATATATGACTTCATTGTTGTTGTCTGAATAGCATGTGAATCTATAAGGCAGAAAAACACACATGAAATTGTCAGGGAGGGGGTGGTTAAGTTTCTTTCTCAGAATTACCTGTAAGAAGTTTGAGAAGGTACCCATTCTAAACTTTTTAGTATCAAATACAAATTTCTTCATAATCCAGTCCTCCTTGCCCTCTGAGTTCATCTCTTCCTACCTCCCATAAACCCAACCATGTTACATTCCTCTGGGCTCCTCAAATGTATCATGTTTTTTCCATTTTTTCCTGTGTACATGACTGTGCTTGATTCCTCCTTCTCTCTTCCCTTGTTTATCACATGGTACTGCCTGCCTCTTCTGCAAGAATTAGAGATCCCTTTTCCTGTGCTCTATGACACCTTGCATATACTTATGTTACAGCACTCGCTGTGGCTACTTGGTGATGTGATCTTTCTCCTAAGAACATAGCCTTTTCTGGAGCATGGAGTGTGTTCTTTTCAACAGTTTATCACTAGAACATGGTGCATAGTAGGCAGTTAATGTTTCTGCTGAAACAATGCAATAATGAATATCAGGAACAATGTGAACACTTCAGAGGTTGGGTGGGAAAGGGGAAAATTAAGAACAGAGACAGGGTTAAGAGTGTAGCATTTGCAAAGATAAGATGAATAACAGCCTTGGCAGAGCAGAGGCTTTGTACTGAGTAACAGGAGAGCCAAAGTGAGAAGTTGGATTAGATCCAGACTATGAAAGACAGAGATGTTGGAATCGGTGCATTAAGCACTAGGGAGCTTTTGCAAGGGTTTTGAGCGTTTGTTAGATCTAGACTACTTGCCTATAAGCTTGGGACCTCAGGCTTTACAGAGGAAGTAACAAAGGCGGAGAAACATTTGGAGATGCCTACTTTGAACTGATGTGTTCTTCCTGAAAAATACTCACTCTCTTTTGATGGCTCTAGTTTTCAGGAAAGTGGAATCCCGAACTACTGACAGATTTAAATGCATCATATCTCAGCTGATGTGGGAGACAGAGAGTCTGGCAAAGAGTGTCATTGATGAAATTGGTATCATAATTCCTGGTGAGATAAATCTTATTTTGTACCCTCTCCATTTGGGAATAGCCATATATTGTTCACTCATGTCTTTTTGTATTCTCCTTAGTTCCGACAATGTCAAAACCATATCCAGAGGTTGAGTTTCTTAATTATAGATTATTCAAGAATCTTATAAGTTCTGCTTTATTTTGTCTTGCCTTTTTATTTTCTTTTTAAATATAAAGTAAATCCATCTGGACATACACACCTGCAAAATAATCATGTTTATCAGGTCACTGCTTTCTTGACCTTTCAAATCAGCCTCTGTCCTCACTTCCCTTATTTATATGAATGAAACCACCATTTCCCTGATGACTCAGATTCAGTCCTTGAGGTGGTCTTTGATTCATTCTTTTTTTGAGACTCTCATGAAGTTAGCAAGTTCTGTTCTTTTCCTTTTTATTCACTTATTCACTCACCAGATATTTGTTGGGCCAGGTACTCTGATGGGTAATGGATATAACAAGATTAAAGACATAGTCTCCACCTTCAGGGAACTCACAGTCAAATAATAAGAATCAGGTGCAAGTAGTTTCCATGCGGCAGGGCTGAGTCACACAGTGGGCACCATGGGAGCACAGGGGAGCTTTGGCCTGGACTGGGCTGCAGGTAAGGCTTCCTGGGGTAGGTGATGCCTGAGGCAGTCTTGAAGTCAGCCAAGCTAAGAAAATGAGACAATTAAGAGAGGTCAAGAAGGCATCAGGCATCATAATGAGTTTTAGAAACTGCAAGCATTTCATGGTAATTCCAACATGTGAGTAGTAGAAAGGAGTGAGGCTAATGGGAGAGGCAGGGGGGCAGACAAAGATGGGCCTCGGTAGACCAACGTCAGTTTGAATTTTATCCTGAAAGCAATGGGAAGCAACAGAAGATTTTAAACTGACAAGTGATGTGATAAGGATAGCAGGGAATGAAGAGGGACAAATAGAGGCAGTCAAGATGAGTTGGTGAAGAGAGGAGGCTTGTGCAAAGTACTGAAAACAGGAAGTTTCAGATTTAATGGAGAACTGGTTTGGGGTGGGGGTTGGGGTGATTCCCCCCAGGCTTCTGACCTGGGCACCTGTATGTATGCCAGTGGGTGGTACTGGTTCCAGAACTCCTAGGAGCTGCTCTGGCACGTACAAGGTGAGTTTAGAGTTTTAGAGACGTTGAATTTGTGATGTCTGTAAGACACTTGGTGGTGCTTTGCCTTCTCTCACACATATTTTCCTTTCCTTTCACAGCTTGATTTAGAACTTATTCTAACAGCCTTCTAGCTGGTTTGCCCACCTCCATTCTCTTTTCCATCCAACCCCCCATTACTGGTCAGTCTTCCTGAAATACAAGTTTTATCATGTAAATGTGCTGTATAATCCCTTTGCCTTCCAGGCAAAACTCCCTAAGCCTCTAACAACCAGAGAGTCTAAGGCCTGCCTGCATGATCTGGTTTTACTTATCTTTCCATGTTTACTTTCCACTCATCTACTTGAATCCTTTGATTTAGCAGTTCCCTGGACGAGTTCATTCACTTGTTCAATTAATTCAGTGCTAGGTAATGTGCTAGGTGATGGGAATACAGCATGGATCCTTAGATAAGCCCCTGCCAGTCTGAGTGGCATTTCCAGTCTAACAGTGAAGACAAAGTTGATAAGTAATAATAATAAAGTGAAAGGGGATGGGAGTAGGTGGGTGGTGGAGACAGGTGTTTCAGGCAGAGAGAACAGCTGTACAAAGGCCAGGAGAGTGGAGAGAGTATGGGGACTTTCATTAGTCCTGTCAGATATAGGCAGGCGAGTGGCTAGAGATATGAATGAGAAGCAGGTGGAGGCTAGATCACAGGGATCCCATGAGCTAGGACAGGAATTTGGCCAGAGGAATCACTAAAGATCTTTAAGCAGTGGGGTAGCATATTTTCTTGTCTGCAGTTTTAGAAACTGTCTCTAGCTGCTGACTGGGGAATGGATTGTAGAGAACAAGGCTGGAAGTGGGGAGACCATTGGGAGGCCGTCATATTATCCAGGAACATTATTATGTGGTCTGAATTGGGGAGATGGCGGAAGAGTGGACAGATGTGAATTTCTACCTCTTTATTCCTTCCACCTCTGATACCCTACCTCCAGCTTTTCACCAACCCAAATCCTGTCAGCTTCTCATTTCCAGATTGCTTGCTATTTTCACACCTACCCAAGTTCAATAAGTACTTGTTGATTCCTCTAATTTCCTACCAGCTGCCTCATTTATAGTTGGGGCTGGGAAAGGAGTGTCAGTGCTATTCTCTGGGTGGCCTCCTTTGTTCCTCCTAATAAAAATGAATGGGCAAGAAGATCACTTTAACCTGGAAATACAGCTATTGTCTGTGAATTTTACTGTACCGTGCTTTTCCTTGAGGAGCCCTGAGAACTGGTCCTAGAGTAACTCACAGACTGAGCCACCCGAGAACAGGGCTATGCCTCCCTTATCCTTTTATCCCCAGCACCCTGATGCTCAATTTTTGAGCAGCAGATGCTCAATTTTTGAACCAAGCAACTGAGGCTTAGCTGAGGAGAAGAACGCTTACAGAAGCATCCATGGCAAGTGTGTTTTGAGGCCTTGTTCTGTGTTTGGCCCTGAGAATAGTGCTGTGGAGATCAGATGGTTAAAACCATAGTAAAGGAGAACAAGCTATGTTGAGTTCTGTCTCTCCTGCTTTTAAACATCCTCCTCTGCTGAAGCTCATGAGACCTATTCTTTTTGCTCATTGTTTCTTCATTTTTAAACCAAAGTTAGATTTTGTCATGTCTGGTGTTTTACCTCTGCTTTGGTTGTCTGTGATAATGCCTGTAAGGCTTAGGTATTAGGCACACCTGGATTTGAATGCCTGCGCTCTCTCGTGTACTGTGTTACTCTGGGTAAATTACTTCACTTTTCTGAGCTTCAGTTTCCTCATCTGTAAAATGTAGTACTTTCCTCATGGGGTTGTGAAAATGAAATGAAATTATGAATGTAAGACCCTGTGATTCTTGGTACATAGTAAGTGTTCAGTAAACAATCATATACATACACAGATACACTGCTGAAACAAGCTCTTTCAGGAGGAATACTTTATTTACGGAGAGTAAGAAAGGAAATTAGAGGGTGAGGCATGCTTGGAACTTTAAATGACTGACTATATGGTAAAATGAAAAACTTTTTTTTTTTCAGAAAAATTATCTCAAATTCAAAATAGGGATTTTGGAACACAGAAATATGAACAATGGATTGTTGCATTTCAGAAAATGTGCGCTGTGTTTCGGATGCCAGACAAAGATGAAGAGAGCAGGATTTGTAAAGCACTGTTTTTGTATACTTCACATTTGCGGGTATGTGCTGCTTTGGAAAGTCGTATTTTAATTTTAGCACCTACTGGGACCTGTACTCTGGTAGCTGAGAGAACTTCAAGTTTTCATCCTGTTCCCATGAACTCACTTAGGAACTTTCCAGGAGGTTCTTATGAAGCAAATTCCAAAAGTTATCCCATTCAACATCTTTGTTGTTCCCTGAAACAACACTATATAGGCACAGGATGGGAACAAAGGCTGAGGCTCTGCGCTGTGCCTGCAGCACTCCCAGGAGGGACATGATTGAAAAAAATGGGGTGATGATGAGCATTACTGCAGATACAAAACTGGTGACAATCATCTTGAAAGTGAGTGGCTCCTGTTAACCTATCCTGAAGCATATGTTTTCTTACCATTGGTAAAGCCACATGCTCAGAAATCCAGGGTCTCTGGTTGCTCTCTGGTTAACCTGAAAGTTGAGAAATGATGACCACCCCCTTGACTTATCATGCCAATGAAAATATTTAAAAATGCACTCAACAGCCTGCATTTATAGAATTGTAATGGATTTAATTGAATATTTGGTGGAGGTGGTCAGCACCATCATTCCGAATACAGCAGTTACAACTCAGTGATGGCTTTGGATGTAGAGAGATTTAAGTTGAATGTCTGGGTTAAGGTTCAGGTTGTTGTGGAAGTTGATTTGCTTTTGATTTTTGTGTTTTAATATTTGACATGCATTTTCTTGTAATTTTCTCTTTCTCTTCCAAGGTAGAATTCCACACTCCAAAGTGATCCTAATTAGTTAATGGTTCTAATGAAGATTTTTTTTCAGTATTTGGTTCAAAGGTTTTATTACAGTACCATTAGAAACTGTTTATCTTTAGAAACTAAGTTGGAATAGATTTGAGAAAAGTTCATTCTTGAAATTAATTCTGTGCTAAGTACAGTTAATTGAGCTTAAGTATGAGTAATTGTACAAGTGATTGTATTAGACATTAGAAACACATTGAAACTCAGTTTTCATCTTAAACAGAAATATAATGATGCTCTCATTATCAGTGAGCATGCACGAATGAAAGATGCTCTGGATTACTTGAAAGAGTTCTTCAATAATGTCCGAGCAGCAGGATTTGATGCAACTGAGCAACATCTCACTCAGAGATTTGAAGGTGGGTGGTGTTTCCAGAGGAGGAAGCCACTGGAGCCTGGTAACGTATGGTCATGCTCAGGGAGTCGTCCTGGGCTTAAGCAGATACTATAGATGGTAGGACTATTAAGCTTCAGTGAAATCTGGTATTTATGGAAAGAATCTGCTGCTTACACTATTTCCTATTTTGAAGAAGGAAAAGTAGTAGGATTTTTGAAGGATATGTCCCATAGAGATAATCAGCAGTAAGTAGCATTTAAAAAATTTTTTAGTAATTTAATAAAGGTTTAAAGAAATTTTTAAGGGTCTTAATGATATTAAAGAGACTTTAATTTATATACTTCTCTATAAAGAAGAAAAACAAAATGACCCATAATCCCATTGCCCTCATATTAAGAGAAGTACAGAAAAATGTTAAATGAAAAGTAAGTCTTCCTTCTCCCTCTCTCAAATTACTTTCCCAAAGGTAATTTTTTTAGCCTATTCCGAAGTATTCACTGTACATATGTGTAACCCAGTGGTGTGCTGCTAAACACAAACAGCCAGCCCTCTAGGAGAAAAAAGCTCCCAGCTCTAAGCTCTGCTTCTCAGCTCACGGTATGCATGTATCAGTATACTTAACATAGACATTTAATCAATGGTTATTACTCATAATATTCTAGTCAAAGATTGAGAGATCAACTGTTTGAACTATAGCTAAAAGTCACAGTGTATTCTAAATTTCTAGAATTAATGAGCCATTTATAAAATGTTCCCCCTTTGCAGAAAAGTTGCAGGAACTAGAAAGTGTTTCCATGGATCCCAGGAGTGAGAACGCTAAACTTAAAGATCTCTGCTTCATCTTGCAAGAGGAGTACCGCTTAAACCCAGAGAGTAGAACCATTCTCTTTGTGAAAACCAGAGCACTCGTGGATGTAAGCTTCTTCCTTTTTGAGGATAACAAATTGACCCAATACCATTTTATTGAAGATTGTCCTTTCCTCACTGCTCTTCAGTCAAGCAACCATATATGTATGGGTCTGCTTCTGGGCTATTATATTCTGATTATCTGTTGGTTTAGCTTTACACTATTACCTCACTTAGCTTTACACTATTTGTCTTAATCACTCCAGTTTATGGTAAGTCTTGAAACCTATAGGGGAAATCCTTCATACTTTTTAAATTCTTTTTCTCAATTTTAAAAATTTTAGCCATTCTATGAGCACATAGTGGTATGTCACTAGGGTTTTAATTTGCATTTCACTAACTAATAGAGTTGAACATTTTTTCATATACTTTTTAGCCATGAATGCATCTTCTTGGGTGAAGTGTCTGTTCACATCTTTTGCCCATTTTAAAATTGTGTTTAATTGGGTTGCTTATCATATTATTGTTGAGTTTTTGAGAGTTCTTTTTATATTCTGACAAAAAAGTGCTCTGCCAGAAATATGACTTGCAAATATTTTCTTCTGGTCTTTTCATTCTTTCAACAGTGTCTTTTGAAGATTGAAAATTTTAGCTTTTGACCAAGTCCAATTTATCAATTTTTCCTTTTTGTGGATTGTGCTTTTGGTATTGTATCTAAGGAACCTTTATTTACTCAAGATCACAAATATTTTCTCTATATTATCTTCTAAAAGTTTCAGTTTTACATTTTACATATAGGTCTACAGTCCATTTTGAGGTATGGGTTGTGACGGTTTTTGTCTTTTCGCAAATGGACACCGAGTTGTTCCAGCACTGTATGTTGAAAAGACTGTCCTTTCTCCTTGCCTTTGTAATTTTTTTTATATAATTTATTTTGGTATCATTATTCTACAATTACATATGCAATATTATGGTTATTAAACTACCCCCTTCATCAGGTCCCCCCCACCAACCCCATTACAGTCACAGTGCATCAGCGTAGTGAGATGATATAGATTCACTACTTGTCTTCTCTGAGTTGTACAGCCCTCCTCATGCCCCCCCAAACATTACATCTGCTAATCGTAATGCCCCTTTTTCCCTATTACCCCTTCCTTCCCACCCATCTTCCCCAGTCCCTTTCCCTTTGGTAACTATTAGTCCGTTTTGGGGTTCTGTGAGTCTGCTGCTGTTTTGTTCCTTCAGTTTTTTTCTTTGTTCTTATACTCCACAGATGAGTGAAATCATTTGATACTTGTATTTCTCTGTCTGGCTTATTTCACTGAGCATAATACCCTCTAGCTCCATCCATGTTGTTGCAAATGGTAGGATTTGTTTTCTTCTTATGGTTGAATAATATTCCATTGTGTATATGTACCACATCTTCTTTACCCATTCACCTACTGAAGGACACTTAGGTTGCTTCCATTTCTTGGCTATTGTAAATAGTGCTGCGATAAACATAGGGGTGCATATGTCTTTTTTTTTCTTTTTTTTTTTAATATAATTTATTTTATTATCATTAATTTACAATTACATGTGCAATATTACGATTATTAAACTACCCCTTCATCAGGTCCCCCCCACCAACCCCATTACAGTCACTGTCCATCAGCGTAGTGAGATGTTACAGAATCACTACTTGTCTTCTCTGAGTTGTACTGCCCTCCCTGTGCCCCCCCAACATTACATCTGCTAATCGTAATGCCCCTTTTTCCCTCTTATCCCTCCCTTCCCGCCCATTTTCCCCAGTCCCTTTCCCTTTGGTAACTATTAGTCCGTTCTTGGGTTCTGTGAGTCTGCTGCTGTTTTGTTCCTTCAGTTTTTCTTTGTTCTTATACTCCACATATGAGTGAAATCATTTGATACTTGTCTTTTTCGGCTTGGCTTATTTCACTGAGCATAATACCCTCTAGCTCCATCCATGTTGTTGCAAATGGTAGGATTTGTTTTCTTCTTATGGCTGAATAATATTCCATTGTGTATATGTACCACATCTTCTTTATCCATTCATCTACTGATGGACACTTAGGTTGCTTCCATTTCTTGGCTATTGTAAATAGTGCTGCAATAAACATAGGGGTGCATCTGTCCTTCTCAAATTGGGCTGCTGCATTCTTAGGGTAAATTCCTAGGAGTGGAATTCCTGGGTCAAATGGTATTTCTATTTTGAGTCTTTTGAGGAACCTCCACACTGCTTTCCACAATGGTTGAACTAGTTTGCAGTCCCAGCAGCAGTGTAGGAGGGTTCCCTTTTCTCCACATCCTCGCCAACATTTGCTGTTGTTTGTGTTTTGGATGTTGGCCATCCTCACTGGTGTGAGGTGATATCTCATTGTGGTTTTAATCTGCATTTCTCTGATGATTAGCGATGTGGAGCATCTTTTCATGTGCCTGTTGGCCATCTGAATTTCTTCTTTGGAGAAGTGTCTATTCATGTCCTCTGCCCATTTCTTAATTGGATTATTTGCTTTCTGTTTGTTAAGGTGCATGAGTTCTTTATATATTTTGGATGTCAACCCTTTATCAGATACGTTTTTTATGAATATATTCTCCCATACTGTAGGATGTCTTTTTGTTCTACTGATGGTGTCCTTTGCTGTACAGAAGCTTTTCAGCTTGATATAGTCCCACTTGTTCATTTTTGCTTTTGTTTCCCTTGCCCGGGGAGATATGTTCATGAAGAAGTTGCTCATGTTTATGTCCAAGAGATTTTTGCCTATGTTTTTTTCTAAGAGTTTTATGGTTTCATGACTTACATTCAAGTCTTTGATCCACCTTGAGTTTACCTTTGTGTATGGGGCTAGACAGTAGTCCAGTTTCATTCTCTTACATGTAGCTGTCCAGTTTTTCCAACACCAGCTGCTGAAGAGGCTGTCATCTCCCCATTGTATATCCAAGGCACTTTTATCAAATATTAATTGACTGTATATGTTTGGGTTAATGTTTGGATTTTCTATTCTGTTCCACTGGTCTGTGGGTCTGTTTTTGTGCCAATACCAAATTGTCTTGATTACTGTGGCTTTGTAGTAGAGCTTGAAGTCAGGGAGCATAATTCCCCCTGTTTTATTCCTCCTTCTCAGGATTGCTTTGGCTATTCGGGGTCTTTTGTGGTTCCATATGAATTTTAGAATTATTTGTTCCAGTTCATTGAAGAAAGCTGTTGGTAGTTTGATAGGGATTGCATTGAATCTGTAGATTGCTTTAGGTAGTATAGCCATTTTGACAATATTTATTCTTCCTAGCCAAGAGCATGGGATGCATTTCCATTTGTTAGTGTCCTCTTTAATTTCTCTTAGGAGTGTCTTGTAGTTTTCAGAGTACAGGTCTTTCACTTCCTTCGTTAGGTTTATTCCTAGGTATTTTATTCTTTTTGATGCAATTGTGAATGGAATTGTTTTTCTGATTTCTCTTTCTGTTAGTTCATCATTAGTGTATAGGAAAGCAACAGATTTCTGTGTGTTAATTTTGTATCCTGCAAATTTGCTGAATTCAGATATTAGTTCCAGTAGTTTTGGAATGGGATCTTTAGGGTTTTTTATGTACAGTATCATGTCATCTGCAAATAGTGACAATTTGACTTTTTCTTTACCAATCTGGATGCCTTGTATGTCTTTGTTTTGTCTGATTGCTGTGGCTAGGACCTCCAGTACTATGTTGAATAACAGTGGAGAGAGTGGGCATCCTTGTCTTGTTCCCGATCTTAGATGAAAAGCTTTCAGCGTCTCGCCGTTAAGTATGATGTTAGCTGTGGGTTTGTCATATATAGCCTTTATGATGTTGAGGTACTTGCCTCTATACCCATTTTGTTGAGACTTTTAATCAGAAATGGATGCTGAATTTTGAAAAATGCTTTTTCAGCATCTATGGAGATGATCATGTGGTTTTTGTTCTTCTTTTTGTTGATGTGGTGGATGATGTTGATGGATTTTCGAATGTTGTACCATCCTTGCATCCCTGGGATGAATCCCACTTGATCATGGTGTATGATCCTCTTGATGTATTTTTGAATTCGGTTTGCTAATATTTTGTTGAGTATTTTTGCATCTACGTTCATCAGGGATATTGGTCTGTAATTTTCTTTTTGGTGAGGTCTTTGCCCGGTTTTGGTATTAGAGTGATGCTGGCTTCATAGAATGAGTTTGGAAGTATTCCCTCCTCTTCTATTTTTTGGAAAACTTTAAGGAGAATCGGTGTTATTTCTTCTCTATATGTCTGGTAGAATTCAGAGGTGAATCCATCAGGCCCAGGGTTTTGTTCTTGGGTAGTTTTTTGATTACCAATTCGATTTCGTCACTGGTGATTGGTCTGTTTAGTTTTTCTGTTTCTTGCTTGGTCAGTCTTGGAAGGTTGTATTTTTCTAAGAAGTTGTCCATTTCTTCTATGTTTTCCAGCTTGTTAGCATATAGATTCTCATAATATTCTCTTATGATTCTTTGTATTTCTGTGGGGTCCGTCGTGATTTTTCCTTTCTCATTTCTGATTGTGTTTATGTGTGTAGATTCTCTTTTTCTCTTAATGAGTCTGGCTAGGGGTTTATCTATTTTGTTTATTTTTTCAAAGAACCAGCTCTTGGTTTTATTGATTTTTTCTATTGTTTTATTCTTCTCAATTTTATTTATTTCTTCTCTAATCTTTATTATGTCCCTCCTTCTGGTGACTTTGGGCCTCATTTGTTCTTCTTTTTCCAATTTCAGTAATTGTGTCTTTAGACTATTCATTTGGGAATGTTCTTCCTTCTTTAAATAGGCCTGGATTGCAATATACTTTCCTCTTAGAACTGCCTTTGCTGCGTCCCACAGAAGTTGTGGCTTTGTGTTGTTGTGGTCATTAGTCTCCATATATTCTTTGATTTCTGTTTTGATTTGGTCGTTAACCCATTGATTAATTAGGAGAGTGTTGTTAAGTCTCCATGTATTTGTGAGCCTTTTTGATTTGTTTCTAAAATTTATTTCTAGTTTTATGCCTTGGTGATCTGAGAAGTTGGTTGGTAGGATTTCAATATTTTTGAAATTACTGAGGTTCTTTTTGTGGCCTAGTATGTGGTCTATTCTGGAAAATGTTCCATGTGCACTTGAGAAGAATGTGTATCCTGTTGCTTTTGGGTGTAGAGTTCTGTAGATGTCTGTTAGGTCCATCTGTTCTAGTGTGTTGTTCAGTGCCTCTGTGTCTTTACTTATTTTCTGTCTGGTTGATCTGTCCTCTGGAGTGAGTGGTGTGTTGAAGTCTCCTAAGATGAATACATTGCTGTCTATTTCCTCCTTTAATTCTGTTAGTATTTGTCTCACATATGCTGGCGCTCCTGTGTTGGGTGCATATATATTTATAATGGTTATATCTTCTTGTTGGACTGACCCCTTTATCATTATGTAATGTCCTTCTTTATCTTTTGCTACTTTCTTCATTTTGAAGTCTATTTTGTCTGATACAAGTACTGCAACACCTGCTTTTTTCTCTTTGTTGTTTGCATGGAATATCTTTTTCCATCCCTTCACTTTTAGTTTGTGTATATCTTTGGATTTGAGATGAGTTTCTTGTAGGCAGCATATAGATGGGTCTTGCTTTTTTATCCATTCTGTTACTCTGTGTCTTTTGATTGGTGCATTCAGTCCATTTACATTTAGGGTGATTATTGATAGGTATGTAGTTATTGCCATTGCTGGCTTTAGATTCATGGTTACCAAGGGTTCAAGGGTTGCTTCTTTACTATCTAACAATCTAACTTAACTTTTTTGTTAAGTTATTGTAAACACAGTCTGATGTTTCTTTCTTTCTCTCCCTTCTTATTCCTCCTCCTCCATTCTTTCTATAATAGGTGTTTTATTCTTTGCCTTTAGTTGGTATTTGGATGGTCTGCTTTCTTTGCTATGATTTTTTTTTCTCTGGTGACATCTTTTTAGTCTTAGGTGTGCTTCCCTCTAGAGCAGTCCATTTAAGATATCCTGTAGTGGTGGTTTATGAGACGCAAATTCTCTTAACTTTCGTTTATCTGGAAATTGTTTAATCCCTCCATCATATTTAAATGATAATCGTGCTGGATACAATATTCTTGGTTCGAGGCCCTTCTGTTTCATAACGTTAAATATATCATGCCATTCTCTTCTGGCCTGTAAGGTTTCTGTTGAGAAGTCTGATGATAGTCTGATGGGTTTTCCTTTGTAGGTGATCTTTTTTCTCTCTCTAGCTGCCTTTAATACCCTGTCTTTATCTTTGATCTTTGCCATCTTAATTATTATGTGTCTTGGTGTTGTCTTCCTTGGGTCCCTTGTGTTGGGAGATCTATGAGCTTCGGTGGACTGCGAGACTACTTCCTTCCCCAGCGAGGGAAAGTTTTCAGCAATTATTTCTTCAAAGACACTTTCTATCCCTTTTTCTCTCTCTTCTTCCTCTGGTACTCCTATAATGCGAGTATTGTTCCGTTTGGATTGGTCACACAGTTCTCTTAATATTCTTTCATTCCTAGAAATCCTTTTATCTCTCTCTGCCTCAGGTGCTCTGTACTCCTGTTCTCTGTTTTCTATTCCATTAACAGTCTCTCGCATCTCATCCATTCTGCTGTTAAGCCCGTCGATCGCTTGTCTGATTTCTGTATTGTCTTTCCTCAGTTCCCTCACTTCCTCCCTCAGCTCTTGCACATTTCTCTGTAGGTCCATCAGCATGGTTATGACTTTTATTCTAAATTCTTTTTCAGGGAGGCTGTGCATTTCTATCCCTTCAGACTCCCTCTCTGGGGTTGTCTGGTTGATTTTGGTCTGAACCATATTCCTCTGCCTTTTCATGGCTGTATAATTTGGTCACTGATAGTTGCCACGTATGTCAGCTGGGCTCTTTAAGACCGCCTCTTGGGTTGCCGAGTCCTCTCGGGTGTAGCTGCACGCTGTGCGCTTTCCTGTGTATTCTCGTCTCTCTTTTAGGAATAGATGTATTTTCTGTGTTTTCGTAGATAAATATAGTGTTGGGAGGAGATTTCTGCCGCCCTGCTCACACCGCCATCTTCCCGGAAGTGACCGCATATGTCTTTTTTCAAACTGGGCTGCTACACTCTTAGAGTAAATTCCTAGGAGTGGAATTCCTTGGTCAAATGGAATTTCTATATTGAGTTTTTTGAGGAACCTCCATACTGCTTTCCACAATGGTTGAACTAATTTTCATTGCCACCAGCAGTGTAGGAGTGTTCCCTTTTCTCCACATCCTCACCAACAGTTGTTGTTTGTGTTTTGGATGTTGGCCATTCTCACTGGTGTGAGGTGATATCTCATTGTGGTTTTAATCTGCATTTCTCTGATGATTAGAGGTGTGGAGCATCTTTTCATGTGCCTGTTGGCATCTGAATTTCTTCTTTGGAGAAGTGTCTATTCATGTCCTCTGCCCATTTCTTAATTGGATTATTTGCTTTTGTTTGTTAAGGTGCATGAGTTCTTTATATATTTTGGATGTCAACCCCTTATCAGATACGTCATTTATGAATATATTCTCCAATACTGTAGGATGTCTTTTTGTTCTACTGATGGTGTCCTTTGCTGTACAGAAGCTTTTCAGCTTGATATAGTCCCACTTGTTCATTTTTGCTTTTGTTTTCCTTGCCCGGGGAGATATGTTCATGCAGAAGTCGCTCATGTTTATGTCCAAGAGATTTTTGCCTACGTTTTTTTCTAAGAGTTTTATGGTTTCATGACTTACATTCAGGTCTTTGATCCACCTTGAGTTTACCTTTGTGTATGGGGCTAGACAGTAGTCCAGTTTCATTCTCTTACATGTAGCTGTCCAGTTTTTCCAACACCAGCTGCTGAAGAGGCTGTCATCTCCCCATTGTATATCCAAGGCTCTTTTATCAAATATTAATTGACTGTATATGTTTGGGTTAATGTTTGGATTTTCTATTCTGTTCCACTGGTCTGTGGGTCTGTTTTTGTGCCAATACCAAATTGTCTTGATTACTGGGGCTTTGTAGTAGAGCTTGAATTCAGGGAGTGTAATTCCCCCTGTTTTATTCCTCCTTCTCAGGATTGCTTTGGCTGTTTGGGGTCTTTTGTGGTTCCATATAAATTTTAGAATTATTTGTTCTAGTTAATTGAAGAAAGCTGTTGGTAGTTTGATAGGGACTGCATTGAATGTGTAGATTGCTTTAGGTAGTATAGCCATTTTGACAATATTTATTCTTCCTAGCCAAGAGCATGGGATGCATTTCCATTTGTTAGTGTCCTCTTTAATTTCTCTTAGGAGTGTCTTGTAGTTTTCAGAGTACAGGTCTTTCACTTCCTTCGTTAGGTTTATTCCTAGGTATTTTATTCTTTTTGATGCAATTGTGAAGGGAATTGTTTTTCTGATTTCTCTTTCTGTTAGTTCATCATTAGTGTATAGGAAAGCAACAGATTTCTGTGTGTTAATTTTGTATCCTGCAAATTTGCTGAATTCAGATATTAGTTCTAGTAGTTTTGGAGTGGAGTCTTTAGGGTTTTTTATGTACAGTATCATGTCTTCTGCAAATAGTGACAATTTGACTTTTTCTTTACCAATCTGGATGCCTTGTATGTCTTTGTTTTGTCTGATTGCTGTGGCTAGGACCTCCAGTAATATATTGAATAATAGTGGAGAGAGTGGGCAACCCTGTCTTGTTCCCAATCTTAGATGAAAAGCTTTCAGCTTCTCGCTGTTAAGTATGATGTTAGCTGTGGGTTTGTCATATATGGCCTTTATGATGTTGAGGTACTTGCCCTCTATACCCATTTTGTTGAGAGTTTTAATCATGAATGGATGCTGAATTTTGTCAAATGCTTTTTCAGCATCAATGGAGATGATCATGTGGTTTTTGTTCTTTTTTTTTGTTGATGTGGAGGATGATGTTGATGGATTTTCGAATGTTGTACCGTCCTTGCATCCCTGGGATGAATCCCACCTGGTCATGGTGTATGATCCTCTTGATGTATTTTTGAATTCGGTTTGCTAATATTTTGTTGAATATTTTTCCATCTACGTTCATCAGGGATATTGGTCTGTAATTTTCTTTTTTGGTGAGGTCTTTGCCAGGTTTTGGTATTAGAGTGATGCTGGCTTCATAGAATGAGTTTGGAAGTATTCCCTCCTCTTCTATTTTTTGGAAAACTTTAAGGAGAATCGGTGTTATTTCTTCTCTATATGTCTGGTAGAATTCAGAGGTGAATCCATGTGGTCCGGGTGTTTTGTTCTTGGGTAGTTTTTTGATTACTGATTCAATTTCGTTGCTGGTGATTGGTCTGTTTAGTTTTTCTGTTTCTTGCTTGGTCAGTCTTGGAAGGTTGTATTTTTCTAAGAAGTACATTTCTTCTATGTTTTCCAGCTTGTTAGCATATAGATTCTCATAATATTCTCTTATAATTCTTTGTATTTCTGTGGGGTCCGTTGTGATTTTTCTTTTCTCATTTCTGATTCTGTTTATGTGTGTAGATTCTCTTTTTCTCTTAATGAGTCTGGCTAGGGGTTTATCTATTTTGTTTATTTTTTCAAAGAACCAGCTCTTGGTTTCATTGATTTTTTCCTATTGTTTTATTCTTCTCAATTTTATTTATTTCTTCTCTAATCTTTATTATGTCCCTCCTTCTGGTGACTTTGGGCCTCATTTGTTCTTCTTTTTCCAATTTCAGTAATTGTGTCTTTAGATTATTCATTTGAGAATGTTCTTCCTTCTTTAAATAGGCCTGGATTGCAATATACTTTCCTCTTAAAACTGCCTTTGCTGCATCCCGCAGAAGTTGTGACTTTGTGTTGTTGTTGTCCTTAGGCTCCATATATTCTTTGATTTCTGTTTTGACTTGGTCGTTAACCCATTGAATAATTTGGAGAATGTTGTTAAGTCTCCATGTATTTGTGAGTCTTTTTGTTTTCTTTCTAAAATTTATTTCTAGTTTTATACCTTTGTGATCTGAGAAGTTGGTTGGTAAGATTTCAATATTTTTGAATGTACTGGGGTTATTTTCGTGGCCTAGTATGTGGTCTATTCTGGAAAATGTTCCATGTGCACTTGAGAAGAATGTGTATCCTGCTGCTTTTGGGTGCAGAGTTCTGTAGATGTCTGTTAGGTCCGTCTGTACTAGTGTGTTGTTCAGTGTCTGTGTGTCTTTACTTATTTTTTGTCTGGTTGATCTGTTCTTTGGAGTGAGTGGTGTGTTGAAGTCTCCTAAAATGAATGCATTGCTGTCTATTTCCTCCTTTAATTCTGTTAGTATTTGTTTCACTTATGCTGGTACTCCTGTGTTGGGTGCATATATATTTATAATGGTTATATCTTCTTGTTGGACTGACCTCTTTATCATTATGTAATGTCCTTCTTTCTCTTTTTCTGCTTCTTCATTTTGAAGTCTATTTTGTCTGATACAAGTACTGCAACACCTGCTTTTTTCTCTTTGTTGTTTGCATGAAATATCCTTTTCCATCCCTTCACTTTTAGTCTGTGTATATCTTTGGGTTTGAGGTGAGTCTCTTGTAAGCAGTATATAGATGGGTCTTGCTTTTTTATCCATTCTGTTACTCTGTGTCTTTTGATTGGTGCATTCAGTCCATTTACATTTAGAGTGATTATTGATAGATATGTATTTATTGCCATTGCTGGCTTTAGATTCATGGTTACCAGAGGTTCAAGGGTTGCTTCTTTACTATCTAATAATCTAGCTTAACTATCTTGTTAAGTTATTGTAAACACCATCTGATGTTTCTTTATTTCCCTCCCTTCTTATTCTTCCTCCTCCATTCTTTATATTCTAGGTGTTTTATTCTTTGCCTTTAGTTGGTATTTGGATGGTCTGCTTTCTTTGCTATGATTTTATTTTCTCTGGTGACAGCTTTTTAGCCTTTGGGGTGCTTCCCTCTAGAGTAGTCCATTTAAGATATCCTGTAGTGGTGGTTTATGAGAGGCAAACTCTCTCAACTTTCGTTTGTCTGGAAATTGTTTAATCCCTCCATCATATTTAAATGATAATCGTGCTGGATACAATATTCTTGGTTCGAGGCCCTTCTGTTTCATTATGTTAAATATATCATGCCATTCTCTTGTGGCCTGTAAGGTTTCTTTTGAGAAGTCTGATGATAGTGTGATGGGTTTTCCTTTGTAGGTGATCTTTTTTCTCTCTCTAGCTGCCTTTAATACTCTACCTTTATCTTTGATCTTTGCCATTTTAATTATTATTTGTCTTGGTGTTGTCTTCCTGGGGTCCCTTGTGTTGGGAGATCTGTGGGCTTCCCTGGACTGCGAGACTATTTTCTTCCCCAGCGAGGGATAGTTTTCAGCAATTATTTCTTCAAAGACACTTTCTATCCCTTTTTCTCTCTCTTCTTCCTCTGGTACTCATATAATGCGAATATTGTTCCGTTTGGATTGGTCACACAGTTCTCTTAATATTATTTCATTCCTAGAGATCCTTTTATCTGTCTCTGCCTCAGCTTCTCTGTATTCCTGTTCTCTGATTTCTATTCCATTAACAGTCTCTTGCATCTCATCCAGTCTGCTGTTAAGCCCATCGATCGCTTGTCTGATTTCTGCATTGTCCTTCCTCACTTCTGCCTCAGCTCATGCACATTTCTCTGTAGATCCATCAGCATGGTTATGACTTTTGTTGTGAATTCTTTTTCAGGACGACTGTGCATTTCCATCCCTTCAGGCTCCCTCTCTGGGGTTGTCTGGTTGATTTTAGTCTGGACCATATTCCTCTGTCTTTTCATGGCTATAGAAGTGGTTGCTGGTAGTTGCCACGTATGTCAGCTGGGGTCTTTAAGACCGCCTCGCGGGGTGCCGAGTCCTCTCAGGTGTAGCTGCATGCTGTGCGCTTTCCTGTGTATTCTGATCTCTCTTTTAGGAATAGTTGTATTTGCTTTGGGAGGAGATTTCTGCCGCCCTGCTCACGCCGCCATCTTCCTGGACTCCTTGCCTTTGTAATTTTTTAAAAAGTCAGTTGACTGTTTCTGTGAATCTGTTTCTTTCTAAGTTCTCCTTTCTGTTCCATTCATCTATATGCCCATCCCTTCACCCATCCAATGTTGTCTTGATGATTATAGCTTTATATAGTAAGTTGTGAAATCAAGTAACGTAAGCCCTTAATTTTTTTTTCTTTCATAATTGTTTTAGCTACCTTCCTTTGCCATTCCATTTATATTTTTGTCTCAGCTCATCCACATCTGTGAGAAGGTCTGATGGGATTTAGTTTTGGATTGCATTGTATGTATAGATAAAATTGGGGAAAAATGACAACAATATCAAATCTTCCAATCCATGGCCTAATATAACTTTATTTACATAGGTATACAATACATTCTGTATTCTTTTATCTACTGCTGATAACAAATTACATCTAAAAGTTTGTGGCTGGAAACAAAAAACATCTCTAATCTTATAATATCTATGACCAGGAATCTGGAGACAAACTTTTTGGGGAATTTCTCCTATGGTGCTGCTAAAGGTGTTGGCCATGACTGTGGTAGTCTCAAGACTAGACGTGGAGGATCAATTTCCAGCCTTAGTTACACAGTTGTTGGCAGGCCTCATAAGATATACTTCTAAGGTCCCTCACGTGGGCCTATCCACAAGGCAGCCTCACAGCATGGCAGCTGGCTTCCCCAGGCATGAGGGATCCAAGAGATGAGAGAGAGTGCTGGATATAGCGGTCATGGTATTTGTATAACTTCAGTTTGGAAATGATGTCTGTTGTATTTTATTCATTAGAAGCAAGTCAGTAAGTTCAGTTTACTCTTGAGGGGAAGGAGTTACACAAGGATCTGAATAACGGGGTGGAGATCATTGAAGGCTACTTACCATGTCTTTGGTTCCTTTTATCAGTTTTTTTTTGTCATTTTTAGCATACAGAATTTGCAAAGCTTTTTTAAGACTTAGACTTAAGTATTAATTTGTTAATACTTTTATAAACTGTGCTTTCTATTGTTTGTTGCTGGTATGTAGGAATACAACTGATTTCTTTATATTGATCTTTTGTCCGGAGGTCTTGCTAAACTCACTCACTAGTTCTACACTCCCACTGTTATGAAGTTTGCATTTTTCACATAAAAATATCTTGGTGATTAAACCATATCAGGTCACAAAGATCTATACTATTATAATGAATTATTGCATAGAATTCAATTCCAAGAAGCTTTTTATTTTTTCAGGTTTGTCAATCAAAAATCTGTATACCAACTTAAAGTTTTCTTTCTTCTTGTATATATTTCAATGTTGAATTAATATAGATGATATACAACTAGTGTCCAACTGATAATTGCTTTTCATTTCCAGGCTTTAAAGAAATGGATTGAAGAAAATTCTAAACTCAGCTTTCTAAAGCCTGGCATATTGACTGGACGTTGCAAAACAAATCAGAACCTAGGTATTTATATATATAACAAATTAAGTTTAGTATACTGTGTGTAAGAATATATATAATATATTCAGATTCTTTTTTAATGTTTGTGTCATTCAGGGTTCAATTGGAGAAATAAAACCAGTAGGAGATTATACATACAAGCATATAGGCGTATATATTGTTCATGTGTTTGTGTACATACACACATACATGCACACACACAGATTTGGGGATTGGCATACACAATTAGAACTAGCAAAGCAAATCTGAAGTCTGGAGGGCAGGTGGTCAGTAGCAGGCTGGAACTCCATTGTCAGGAGCTATTTGGAGAATGTGTAAGCCCTCTTTTATTTTTTATTTCATTTTATTTATTAATTTTTTTATTAAGGTATTATTGATATACACTCTTATGAAGGTTTCACATGAAAAACATTGTGGTTACTACATTCACCCATATTATCAAGTCCCCCCTATACCCCATTGAAGTCATTGTCCATCAGTGTAGTAAGATACCACAGAGTCACTACTTGTCTTCTCTGTACTACACTGTCTTCCCTGTGACCCCCCACAGCATGTGTACTAATCATAATACCCCTCAATCCCCTTCCCCTCCCTCCCCACCCACCCTCCGCCACCCCTCCCATTTGGTAACTGCTAGTCCCTTCTTGGAGTCTGTGAGTCTGCTGCTGTTTTGTTCCTTCAGTTTTGCTTCATGGTTATACTCCTGTAATCCCTCTTTTAAAGGGCTGACTTGATTAGGTCAGTCCCACCTAGGAGGAAATCCCTTTTGATTAACCAATTAGGAACGTTAATTATATCTGCAATGTAATTTCTCAGAAGCACCTAAATGAATAACTGGGAGCTACAGTTCAGCCTAGCCGAGCTGACACATCAAAGGGCCATGACAGTGCTCAAATGCCAAAACCTTTAGACACTGCCTCCTCCTGTATGTCCTGCAGACAAACCAAAGTTTGTTTTTTGAATACTGTTGGAGCATGTCACTCTCCTGCTCAAATTCTCAACCAGTAGATTAACTAGATACAGAAATGTTCTGTTTCTATTTTATTGTTCTGTAACCTGTAGATGCTTTTGTGCATATTCTGTATTTTCTACCTTTAAAGAAGTCCAAGCAGACAATCCTGAAATCTAGCCAGGGTGGCTGGAGGATGAAAGGCTGTCCCTGTTATCATGCAGGAGGATCCTGGGTGGCCAGGCCTCACCTGACATTCTCATAGCTGCGCTTCCCACACCTAAGTGACCAGCAATGACAGGTCCTCGCTCTGTTCCTCCTGTTTGGGGTTGTTTATAAGAAGCAGTCCTCACCCTGTCACTCCTCACTCATCACCCTTGCACTTTCTCCTTATGCAAATTTTAAACTTCATGAATCCAAAAAGTGAATCCAGATTTTGAAAATTTTGTTTACCAAATGAATCCAACATCACATTATTTAGTTGGAATTCAAAGTTCTCTGCAATCTGACTCCAACATGAGTCCACGCTTTGTTATTCCTCTACAAATACTCAGAAAATATTTTATTTGTTCATTTATTCATCCATCCATCTATCCACCCACCTGTATTTGTTTCAGAACTTACTTTGTTCCAGTCATTGTGCTTCTGCCAAGGCAGCCTTCCGCAACCTCCTAAAACCAGCTGTGGTGTCCCTCCTACCTTCCCATAGCACCTATTTCAGCCTCCACTTCACTGTTATTGCACTGAATTATAGCTTCCAATTTATATCCTTCTTCCATGAACTGTGAGCTCCTTGTAGATAAAAATGGACCTTTTAGCCACTGTATCCTTATCTGACGAAACGTAACTGCTGATGAACAAATGGATGAAAGGGTTCAGAAATTAATAAAGTGTGATGTCTTTCTTGGATGTGCTAATTGTTCATTAGAAGATGATGGTGAAATGAAATTGGTTTGGCCATAATAAAATATATCTCAAGACTTTGACTACTAGTATTCTATGAAAAAATTGGAAGTTTTACAAATTCTGTTAACTCTGAGGTAGAGACCCCTGATACTCTTTCTCCTCTCAGTATATCAGTGGCAGAGAACTGTATACTGTTGAGGTCCTAGACTTAAATTCAGGGTTCAGTTCTGCCATTAGCTAGCCTGTCAGTTTATGATACCTCCAGAACCTCATGGTCGTCATCTGTAAAGGGGAATCACACTTGCTACATCAACTTAAAAGGGCTTTGTGAATTCCAGTGAGTAAGTAGATGTGAAAATGCTTTGTCAGCTGTAATCTCCTATACACATGCAAAGGTCTTATAATTAGCTGCTGATATTTTCACAAAAATTCAGTATTTGTTCTGAGATAATGTGACTGAAGTTACACAGCTTGTAAGTGCCACAGTTGGGATTGGAACTCAGGCAGTCTTGTGGCAGAGTCCAAGTAGTTAGATTCCTCCTAATGCCCTCTCTAAAACAAGGATAGGAATTGGCCCCTCTGGCTAGGGTTGCTGGGACATCATGAATATAAAGCACTTAAAGTACCTGGCATGTAATAAGCATTCCATAATTAGAGCTGTTTTTTCAAGGGTCAAGTTCCCTCTTTGGTGAGTTGTGTAATACCCTCTGACTCAAACACAGGAATGACCCTCCCAGTGCAGAAGTGTGTGTTGGATGCATTCAGATCCAGTGGAGGTAATAAGATGCTGATTGCCACCTCAGTAGCTGATGAAGGCATCGAAATTGCTGAGTGCAATCTGGTCATTCTGTATGAGTATGTGGCCAATGTCATCAAAATGATCCAAACCAGAGGTGAGAGAAGTTTTGATCCCATTATTAATTAGCTGCCAATTGGTCTGGGTGTGTCTGTCATTCTGGACATTCTCCTTTACTGAGCCATTGTTAGGTGTGTGACCAGTGGCACGGTGGCCTCTGGCATCATTGACCTTAAAGGTGGCTTACTTGAGCAGGACTGGGTGCTACAGTTTTGTCCACTAAGATATACCTATTTTGACTCTTCCTCACAGTAAATACTGTTTACTTGACCAACATTGACCAACATATGGAAGGGTGATCCCCACATGGATGGAGGCTTTGGCAGGCAGTGTGTGGACCTTTCATGGTTGTGTTTGTGGTGCTCATGGGCTCCCTATAGTCCAGAAGAGATACTCCATGGGGTTCTTCTGTCTCACCTGAACTAGATAGTCTCCTAACTAGTCTCTCTTCCTTTTTCCAGTTTCCATAACAACAGCTGCCACATTACTTCCTGAAAAACAGCTCTGAGCAAGTCACTTCCCTGTATAGAAACTCCAGTGGTTCCGTAATTTACTTGATGTCAGAAAGTTCAAAATCCATCACCCACTTATCTTTCCAACCTTATTTACCATTCTTCCCCTTTATTTATTATCCACTTCAGCTAACCTGACTTTATCATTTTTTCCTTGTTGAAAGAATTGTTCATGTACTACTACTGATAAGGTTGTTTTTCCTTTTCCCCTGCCTCCATATCACCTGTCCCTAATTCTCCCCCGGATGCAATAATATCTCTGGAATGCCCGTGGCTCTTTATATCTATCTTTCTTATAGACTTATTATTTCCACCTGTATTCTGGTGGTTGTGAACATATCAATCCCATTTCCTGAAGGCTCTTGAGAGGCGGTCTGTTTATTATTGATCTTAGAGCCCTCAGCATATTCCTGAGGGTTCATGTTGGACTGTCTTTAAAGCAGTGCTTCTGTGATGTGGCTGCCCAATCACACTGCTCCATGGAGACCCTGAGGAAGCCAGGCTAAATGGGCACTTGTTTAATGTGCAGGTGCACACCTCCGTTTGAGTCCATACTCTAACAGCTCAGTTTCCCAGAAAGCAGGATTCAGTGAACCAAAGTTGTATTTTAGGAATATCCCTACCCCTGTCCCTCTGCCAATTGGTCTGGTTTGTGAGTGTGTCTTTTATTCTGGATTTTCTTCTTTACTGAGCCATAGTTGAGTGTGTGACCAGTGGCATGGTGGACTCTGGTTTAATTGATTTTAAAGGTGGCTTACTTGGTCAGGATTGGGTATTCTCAGATTTTTCAGAGTTTTAAGTCAAAGACATCAAATAATATATTTATTTTCTGATAGGCAGAGGAAGAGCAAGAGGTAGCAAGTGCTTCCTTATAACTAGCAATGCTGATGTAATTGAAAAAGAAAAAATAAACATATGCAAAGAAAAAATGATGAATGACTCCATTTTAAGCCTTCAGTCATGGGATGAAGCAGTATTTAAAGAAAAGGTAGGTCTTTTGATCTGTGTTACTATTTCAGATATGACCATAAGTAATGAACAGGGAATGTAAGCATGGCTGGTACCTTTTATTATATTTCTCCGAGTGTTGCATTAAAACAGTAAGTTAGAGCTTAAAATTTTATCCTGCAGTGGACATCAGATTCATTTTGCTTTAAGTCTCAGTGAGATTAAACCATATTTTATTAGTGCTAATACCTGAAATTATGTTTTTGGATTTAAAAGGCAAACTGAGCAAAATTATCCTTAAGTTGACAGTTCATCTTGAGGACTACACCTTAACACTACAAGACGAAGGCCTTCTTAATCTTTCCTCAGATGTCTGTCTCTCTCTCTCTAACGTCTGGAGTCCTCAGAGAAAAGCCCCCAGTGCACTGTGCAGGCGGTGCTGGATGCCTGTTTGCAGGCATGGATAATAACGTGTACTTTGGAGCGGCGTACCTGTTCAGCTCAGCCTCTTGATAGTGGCCTTCATTTTATTGTAATTTCCTTAGTAACACAGAAGCATGGAACCCGATTGGGGAAAGTCAAGATGCACTCACACGCATGTGCCTGCATGTACACCCACACTTTCTTGAAAACCCTTTGCGGATTTTTATCTCACAGTCTCTGGAAGTGTTGAGCTCTGTAGGGCTGGGGGAGAGCCGGAACATTAGAGTCAGTCGTTCTAGTCCCAGTTCTGCCATTTACAAGACATGTGACCTCAGGTAGTTACTCTGCCTTGTAAATCACTAGTCTCCTCATTCATAAAGTTGGGAAAATAACAGTATTTAACTCACAGGGCAGTTTCAGAGATAAAAATGAGATGTATACATAGTGTAGCACAGTGCCTGGTGTAAATAAGTGCTGAAGACATGAGAGTTGTTGTCGGACAGAGCTGTGGGCTGTGGGGCATACTCTAACTTCACAAAGATGAACCTTACAATTCAGTAGACAAGAGTGAGGGAGCCTATTTTTTCCAAAAAAGAAAAGCCTTTTACCTTTCTCCTGGAGTAGAGAACAAGATGTGGATGTAAAGAAGTTCATTTTCCAATATGATGTGCTTATAGCTACACAAAATCGGGGTTTCACAGTTTTGAGTTTTCCACCTCAGTACATGGAGTCAGGCTGCCTCTTCAACTACAGTCGGGGGGTGGGCCGTGTGTGGTGGATTTAATCTGCGACTTTGGTTGAGCCTCTTTATCCACTTACTGTGTTTTATTTAGCTTGAAGTATATCAATAATAGTTTGTTTTAACTTACTAGGTTTTATATCTATTGCCTATAGGAAATTTAAAATATTTGGGATTATTAGTAATTAATTGAATTTTAGTATGTAGTTGAATATCATTAGATGTAAATGAATTTTTTTTTAATTGATGCCTAAAGGGAAGTTTATATTTTTACCCTGTTTCCTATCACATTCTCCCTGCCCCCAACCTGCCTCAGGTAGTGGTTAGAACCATGTCTGAGAAAAGGGAATTAGAATTGCTCATAGGGAAATGTGTATCATGTGAGGGATTTTCACTTCTGGAAATTTATCCAAAGGAAATAAGGGGATCAGTGCACATAACAGTGTCATAAATGACATAAGGGGAGGGAGACTTCTATTTACCGTGACAGCAGTGACTGCATGTGGCAACTTGTACATGCAAGACATGGACTCTCCTCTAAGTCCTGCAAATGCTTTATTTATATTACCAGGCCTCACAGTAATTCATGCAGTAGAGTCTCTTGCTTTGTCATTTTGTAGGAGGGAAATTGAGGTGTGAAGGCATCAGTGCCTCGTAGATCACACAGCTAGTCAGGAGTGGAACTGGCAGAGCCCATCTGTTCAGTATCTACTGGCTTAACGAGAAATGTTTGAAGCATGAGTAAATACAAAATATTTTACTGAGAAATAAAAAAATTTTACTGACAGATATGAGCTAAATTAAGACAAAAGAAAAGAAATACCATGTTCTTGAATAGAATGGCTGAATATTTTAAAGATGTGCATTAATCCCAAATTCACTTACAGGTTTATCATAACCCATAATCAAAGTATAAATGGCATTTAACTTGATAAAATGACCCCAGAGTTTATATATAAGAATAAATAGATGAAAATAGCTATCTATGATAGCTCTGAAAAAATAATAAATGAATGGGAATTGCCCTACCCAAAACTAAAGTACAAACCACTGCTATTAATATTTTTATGGTGGTTAGTGTTAAGACCAGCCTAACAGAGAAAAGCTCATACCAATGAGCATTTAACCTGTGCCAGGTGATCCTGAACAGTTATAAACTCACACTACCTCCCAACAGCCCATGAATTAGGTGCTGTTATTGTTCCTACTTTGTATTTGAGGAAATTGAGGCACTTGCCCCAAATCACATGCTGGTAAGTGATAGGAAGAGGATTTGCACCTAGGCTGTTTCTACCTGAAACACTGATATAAAAGAGGCAGCACTGCAAATTGGTGGGACAGAGCAGATCCTTCTACAGCCGACATTGTGGAAATCACCATGTTCTTTCTTCCTGCATGATGTTTCAAGTTTCCTTCTTTTATCATTAACTTAGAGAACTTCCTTTGGCTATTCTTTTAGGGTCTGCTGTTGAGTAAATTCTCTTAGTTTTCCTTCACTTGAGAATGTCTTGATTTCTCCTTTATTTCTGAAGGATATTGCTGGGTATAGGAGTCTGAGTTGACAGTTATCTTTCAGCATTTGGAAAGTACTTTGGCCTCCATAATCTCTGCTGAGAAATCTGCTATCATTCAGATAGTTTTCCCCCTATAGGTAAGGTGTCCTTTTTTCTGGCTGTTTTCAAGATTTTTTTCTATGTCTTTGTCTTCAGAAGCTTAATTATAATGTGTCTTGGTGTGGATTATTTTAGGTTTCCCTGTTTGATATTTGTTCAGCTTCTTGAATCTGTAAGTTTATGTTACACTATGTTAAATTTGGGAACATTCAGCCATTATTTCTTCCAGTAGTTTTTTAGCTCTGCTCTCTTTTTCTTCTTCTAGGACTCCAGTGACATAAATATTAGATCTTTTTTAATGGACCTAAAGGTCCCTGAGGCTCTGTTCATTTTTTTTTAAGTCTATTTCTATTTTTTTTCTTGTTCATTTGGGTAATTTATATTGTTTTATTTTCCAATTCACTGATTTTTCCTTTGTCCCTCCATTCTGCTGTTTGAGGCCATCCATTGAGCTTTTAATTTTGTTTACTGTATTTTTCAGTTCTAAAATTCCCATTTGGCTCTTCTTTATATTTTCCATTTCTTTGTTAAGCTTTTATATTTATTTTTCAAAAGTGTTTATGATTACTCATTGAAGCATTTTTATTATAGTTACTTTGAAAATTTTCATCTCTGTCATCTCAGTGTTGGCATCAATTGATTGTCTTTTTTTCATTCAATTTGAGATCTTTCTGTTTTTTGTTATGAAGAATGATTTATTTACTAAAACCTGGACATTGTCATAGTATGTTAAGAAACTCAGGGTCAGATTTAACCTTCTATGTTTTTTCTGACTCTTTTCTGGCAGAGGAGGTGGGGACATTGTCCCATCACTGCCAGATGGAGGTAGAAGTCTGGGTTCACCACTCAGCCTCTATTGATAGCAATGTGGGGAGGCTCCCCATCACTGCTGGTCAGGGTGGGGCTCTCGTGCACCACCAGGTCTCCACCGTCACCACAGGTGAGCGGAGCTACCATGTGGCAGGGCTGAAAGCCCCGGCTTTCTACTTGGCCTTCTCTGACCAGCAGGTGGGAGTGTTGGGTGTTCCATTACAGCCCTGCTGTAGAGTCACCACTCAGCCTCTGCTGATGTAGGTGGCAGTTGAGCCACAGGTTTGTTTGTTTTTTTCTGTAGTGATTGGCAGGAGTAGAAGTTATTGTCTAAGAAGTTTTCTGTTCTGCTAAGGTGCCCCTTTCTTGACCCTTTGGCTAGAGAGAGTAGGCTTTTGTTAATACTTGAAAGAAATCGTGTCCATGGGCATTTCTGGTTGCCAACTCCTTCAGCTTCAAGTCTGGGATATATGAGGTGAAAGGAAAACCCAGGGACTCACCACCATGTTGTTCCTAGTGTACTGAGGGTCCTAGCTGGTCTGCCTTCTGCTCTTCACCCTGAAGAATCCTCATATGTTTATTTTATATATAATGCTCAGGGGTCTTAGTTGTAGTTAGCCAAGACCTAAATTTTGAAATAGAATGCAGTTTTACTATACATACATTTAATTTTACTATAATTCAACAATACTTTCTGTGGTTGGAAGGGGAGGGAGAAAAAAGAATTTAGGTGGTGGGGGGCACTCTGCCTGCTGTTCCATACAATAGATTTATGCCCTGGAATTGGGTGTAATTATGTCTGAAACAGTCAATTTGTAAAGGACTTTTAAAGTTTTGTCAACTACTAAAGTAGAAAGCATGATTCAAATGACTCTTTTATGGACATCTTTAGTGCTTTTACGGAATCTTTCATGAAGAAATTAAAAAATTAATTGGAGGCCACAGTTAAATACTAACAAAAGAGTTAGGAGAACCAATAAAATTATCTGTGGGGTTTTATAAACAAGGCCAAGTACTGTATGTTCATGGGTGTTATATATGAATGAATGATTATATATACATGTGTGTATGTATGGGTCTATGTATATATCTCTTATACTCAAATTACAAATTTATGAGGTTGGGTTTTTTTTGTATGTAGGTTTACAAGATACAGATTGATGAAAAATTCATCAGGGATAGTCAAGAAAAGGCAAAATCTGTACCTGATAAGAAAAATAAAAAACTGCTCTGCAGAAAGTGCAAAGCCTTTGCATGTTATACAGCTGATATAAGAGTGGTGGAGGTAAGCAGCCTTTTTAACAAAGAGCACAGGGTCATTTTTTAGCACTAATTAAAGTTTACTATTTATTGTGAAATAGTTTATAGTAAGAATACTATTATTTCTGTTGTTATCATGGCCATGGTCTATGTGTTTTAAAAAGGCCAGGAAGTTGAAAAGAAACCCTTGATGTTCAATAACAGTGAAATCATTTTTAAAATTGCTGTACAGCTACTTAATTAAATATTATGAAGCTATTAAATATAAGTTATGCTAAATGCAATATGGTATCCTGGATTAGATCTGAGAACAGATAAACAATATTATTAGAAAAAGTGGTAAAATCAGTAGTTTAGTTAGTAGTAATGCACCAGTATTAACTTCTTAGTTTTGACAAGTGCACTATGGTATTTAGCATTCACAAAAACTGGGTGAAGGGAATACAGGAACTCCGGACTATCTCTGCAACTTTTCTGTAAAACTAAAGTTATTCCAAAGTAAAGTTTATTAAACAAAATGATTATGAAGCTTATGTAGTATAATTGAAAAGTCCTTACAAACTAATGGTAAACTGGAAAAAATAACCAGGATACAAAATTGTAAATATGCTATGATTATAGCAGTGTGAAATAATAGCAATATTGCCATCTACTACCAACCACAAAAAATAAAAAAACTTACCTTTGCACAGAAAAACTAGAGGAAATATACTAAAATATATCAGTATTGTATAGTGGGATTCTGTTTTTTTTTTCTCTTTCTACTACTATATGGTTTCTAAACTTTCTTTTTGGTATGAATTACTTTTATAATGAAAACCAAATATGAACTTACTTTAAAAACATAACATCTGCAGGTTAGCTTTCTATATTTGTATGTTTTTTTTCTTAAAACTTTTAGAAAAAGGGTTAGAAAAATCTCTGAAGACAAAATTGGATGTAACTCTAACACTGCAGATAGGGGGAGGGTGGGGTGCCTGGGCTTGTTCAGATGATGATTATTGGGGTTCTGTTTGGCCTTCGGAAAGCTGAAGTCTGGAATCAGTCCCACTGTTTCAGCAAAACGCATATCAGGGTGATAGTGGCAGGGTCCTGTAGCTTTGTAAGTCTGCTTTTTTAGCTGTGAAAGGTCCTTTTAGCTCCAGTTTGGGTGATTTTCTGTCGAGTGGCCCTTTTAGACTGCACGTTTTCCTGGGGGCTTGTATGTTGGATCTGCACTTTTTCTGTGCAGTGTGGCCTTTGTCAGGTTTCTCTAGTACTGACTGTAGGTGGGCCTGTGGACACGGTAGTCCTTAACCCTCTTCAGATCCACTTGACCTTTAGTTGTTTTTATGTGTTCTTTTGATTGTGCCTGTCAGGGCCCTGGTAAACTCAGGCTTTGCAGATCTTTGACAAATACCTCTTTTGTTTCTGAATTAATAAAGCATCTATTTTTGGAAGCTAGGTTTCCTGGAAACTTCTTAGTCCTCCTCTTCATGAGATAGCCCCTATCACCTCACTTGTACCCCCACCGTCACCCCCACCCATGTAGCTGAGAGTCAGGTGGGTGGACCCATAATTTCTTTTTACCCCATTTTTAAAATAAGTGGGATCCCACCTGCTCTTCATCTCAGATTATTGTGGAATTTTCTTTTTTTTTTTATCACATTTATGTTCTGGTTCTACTGTTCTGTTCTGTGTATTATTCGATCCCTTTCTCTGTAGGAATGCCATTACACTGTGGTTGGAGATGCATTTAGGACCTGCTGTATAACTAAATTACACCCACAACCAAAGAGCTTTGGGAGTTTTGAGAAGACAGCAAAGATCTTCTGTGCCAGACAGAACTGCAACCATGGCTGGGGAATCTATGTGAGGTACAAGGCATTTGAAATTCCAGTTATAAAAATTGGAAGTTTTGTGGTAGAAGATCTTGCAACTGGTGCTCAGACACTATATGCAAAGTGGAGAGACTTTCATTTTGAGAAGATGCCATTTGACCCTGCAGAAATGTCCAAATGACCTCAGGACCTTAATCTTTGCTATATGGAATGGATGACCTTGAAGCATTGTGAAGATACTTTACCTAAGGCTAATACCATACTGAATATTTTTCACTATCTGTTTATTGTTTTCAACAGTTTGTACTATATTATAAATGTAAAGCACAAATGAGTGAATCACAGCACTGAATGCTTTCAATAGAGCTCCAAGTACTTGGGAAAAATTAAAAAGCCTTAACTTCTGTTTCTGTCTTCCTTTCAGAACCAAGTGTCACTACCCAGTCAGTCGCCTCTCAGTACACATTAGAATGAATGAATGAATGAGAGAATGAAGTGTTGAAAGGTTTTCCATACTTCCCTTTCTTTCCTTAACCTACTGTAAACTGGCTTTTGCCCTTAACAATCTACTGGAATTGTTCTTAATCAAGGTCACTAGTGACTCTGGTTGCCAAGTCTATTGGGCGTTTCTTAGTCCTTGCCTCCGTTTGACCTCTTTGCTGCTTTTGGCCCTGTCGAGTGCTCCTTTCTTGGAACTCCCCCTTGGATTTGATCTCTTTTAGCTCTATCCCAGTCTTGCTATTGGTTCCTCTTTGCTGGTCCCTTAAACGTTGATAATTCCAAGGGATCAATATATATTCATATACATAGGAATAATCATTACATATACTCATGTTCTTTGTGTAGCAATGTGTGGCATGTAATCTTAAAATTCTGTAGTGGACAACTTTTCATAATGGGGGCATGTAAATGATCCAGTGCTGCTTGAGAAGTTCATGTAAGTTCTTTTAGTTTATTGCACATCTTTGTCTATTAATTTTTCTTAACCTGTGCAATTTTCCCTTTTGAATAGGAAAGTCATTTTCTAGCAATAGTTGATGGTCAATACTTGGACTCTTGTTCGCAGTTAATTTCCCTTGGATGATAGTGATGAGGAAATTTAGCTGCTCTTTCTATTTAAAAAGTTAGAATATGTATCCAAATGGCTTTCCTGTGTCATTTAAGCAGATTTGCTGACACTTCCAGAGCTTAGTTTGGGGTTTTCCAGACATGGAGATAATTGCCTGAATTTTGCTGTTTCCATGCAGGCCAGGTTACTTTGTTCAGGTCAGGGTAGGTGCTATAGTAATGTAAACACCTTCCTACAACAGATTCAGATTCGTTTTTTGTGATTCACCAAGACCATCAATGGCTTAAACAAACCTCCAAATATCATAAAATATTAATATGTTCAACATGTGACGACACAACCCTTTTCAAGTAGCATCTGTTTACACCTGAAGGCTGTTTGGTGTCCAGGAGACCACTCAGACTACCAAAATCAGCCCTGGAGATCAGTCGGACCCTCCATTTGAGCAGCTGTGCTGGCTGAGAGTCAGAGAACTTGCCAT
Source organism: Smutsia gigantea (assembly GCA_032199065.1). NCBI lineage: Eukaryota > Metazoa > Chordata > Mammalia > Pholidota > Manidae > Smutsia > Smutsia gigantea. The sequence continues at coordinate 182,196 of JAVSCE010017571.1, forward strand.
TACATAACCTCTCCTTAGCTTTCATCTGTAACACAAGGATAAAATGTAGCTTAAGGGTTAGTGGAGGGTTTTTAACTGAAATAGTATGTGGAAAAAAGTGCATGATATATAGATAGTAGTTGCTTGATAATTTTACTCTTAGTAATATTCTTAGTGAGACAGTAAAATGGATTACGTAAGGCAAATTGCTTGCTGATTTTTATTTATTTTCCATTTATATTTTATTAGAATATTAAGGTTCTGGTAACCCAAAATGGGACCCTTTCCCACACCACCAAGTAATTTTCCGACACCAGTTGGGTGTCCTACAATTCAACTCATTTCTGAGTACCTGGAGATAGCGTCAGATCCCACAGTTTAAGTCTCCTATGAGATTGCCCCTCCCCCTCCCACTTCAGATGCCAGTGGCAAATCTAGGTTGTCATCTGTGCTTCTCACAGACTGGTTATAGATTGGAAGTTCCAATGACATCCTCCTTGTTATTTGCTAGAGCAGCTCACAGAACTCAAAGGGATATTTTACTTACTAGATCACCAGTTTATTATAAAAGGGTATATGTAACTCAGGAACAAACATGTGAAAGATGCATAGGTTAAAGTATGGAGATAGGTCACAGGGTTTCCAAGCTCTCTGTATCTCCACATGTTCACCAACCTGAAGCTCTCCAAACCCTGTCCTTTGGGTTTTTATGGAGGCTTCATTACAGACATGATTGATTAAATTATTGGCCATCAATGATTGGTTCAGCCTCTAGTTCCTCTCTCCTTGCCAGAGGTCAGGGGGTGGGATTGAAAGTCCCAATCCTCTAGTCAATGACTTGTTCTCTCGGCAACTGACCCCCACCCTTAGGTATGGTTCAAAGGTCACCTCAATAACATACCAAGATACCTTTGTCCTTCTCATCACTTAGGAAATACCAAATTTTAGAAGCTCTGTGCCAGAAGTGGAAGACCAAATATATATTTCTTATTGTAAATCACAATCTCACAAGTATCACCTTTTATATGTGATTGCTTTTTTTATACTGTTGTTTAAGAACCCCAGTAGAATGTGTAAAACATGTACTGGAGACCTATTTGAGAAGAGTGAAAATTTATACAGGGAAACCTCACTAAAAAGGAGTTGGGAGGCCAGCAGGGGGAGCGCTCATGCTTGACCACTTGTTATCAATTGCAAACCCAACCAGACCTGTCTTGCAAGGTGATACTGCATTAGCTCTCACTTTACTACCCAGGGAAGACGAAAGAGGTTTTCCTTCTCCGGGCAACAGCCTAGCCAATGAAAGGCTGTCACACAATTCAGCCAATGAGAAGCCACTATGCTTCGAACTCCCAGTTTACACCAATGGATTTTTTGTTTGTAACAGCCCTCCCAGCTCCGGCCTTTCCTGTATAGAAGAGTACTTGTCTCCTCCGGACTTAACTGTAGTTTTGCCATAGCTTGCTTACCTTGAATTGTAGTTTCCTGTTCTTCCCGAATAAACCCATTTTTGCTGGGTTTATTTTTAAGATTCTACTATCTAAAGGGTTCATTTTGGATGAAGGTGAATAGTCCTCTCTTCAGCCAAAGAAGTCGGCCGACTAGAGGTGAGAAAACAAAAACTGGATTTTCTTGTTTGACTTTTGCATAAAGGCAAACCACTGCCAGGCACAGAGCCTGGAAGAGAGTTAAGCACTTGGTTGCTATTCATTGAAAGAAATCTGTAGGTACGGTTTAAATAATTGCATTATTAAATAATTTAATAATTGCAAATAAAAACTTTTTGTCTAATGCCCAAATTCTGATCACTGGATTTCTAGATCGAAGTCTGCATTTCAGAACGAACTGGTGAGTCGTTTTCCTGGGCACATACCCAGCCCCCATTAGAACTGCTAGAGCGTTTGGCCATGTGTATGTACTTTCTGAAATCAGTCAGGTGGTTCAGATAAAACCCACTGTGATGACAGGACCCTGGAAGTTCTGATGTGATTTTCACCTGAAATGAAGTCACCTTCATTCAAATGCCAGATTGTGTAACAAGGGCAGTAAACTGTCCTTAAAAATGATATAATGACTGGAATTTAAAAAACAAGTTAACCATCTGGTCAGTGTTCCTTCAAGCATGTCCTGTGGAACTCAATTGCTGAGATGCTCTGAAGAAAACATCTGAGGTCACATAGGTTTCTGTACCACATGCTGCCACCCCTCCCCTCCAACGACTGGTTTACAGGACACGCTGTCATTATGCGTCACTGTCGGTTCTGCAGCAGTTAAGACCCATTTAACCCAGTGTTTTCTACATACACTGGCCCTGGAACCCTTTTATTACATGGGGTGTAGTTGACATCCTTCAGAAGCACAGTAGCAGGTATACAGCCCTGATGCTGACTAGAGAACCAGAATCAAATGGTAGAATGAATTTCAGGATCATACCAGTAACTGTTTTATTATACTATGTAGTAAAACTGTGAATTTCACTCAACAAATCTGCATTTAATATGTGTAGGCCTCAGTTCTTGGATTACAAATTGTTAAAACTGTTAAAAAATTACCAGCTATAATTATATAATCTTCGTTCATAATTAGGCTTGTCCTGGTGGACAGAAACGACTTGGGTATTAAATTGTTGTCATGACACTTAATGACTTCCTAAGAAGGCAGCCAGTAGAACCGTATTTTCTTCAGAAGTAACTCTTGCTCATACATAACCCTGTCCTAACACAGCCCTGAAAGAGAAACTGCCAAAAACAAGGCTCTTCACTTAGGTGACTAGGAAGCCCTCAGTATTCTTTAGCCTAGGGAAAACTGGGAGACAGATCTCTAAGGTGACAAGTTAACTGTTAGCCCAGAGCTGCAGGTGGTCAGAGCCCCTAGCACATGAAGCGGCCCAGAAGAAATGAGGCCGTTGTAAATGGGAGGCAAGATTAGAGGTAAATGATAGGGAGGGAATCTGAATTTGAGTGTCTAGATGCGGCCATGGCCACCACTGTTGTTCTAGTTCTCTGAGCCAATTTTACTATTTTTTGCTTAAGCCAGTTTGGGTTATGCTTCTAACACCATAACTAAGAGTCATGACTCACTTATCTTTCCCCTAGCTTATTCTGCCCACCTACATGAAGGCTGCCCCATAACCAAAGACACATGCGCTTATTTTCTGCATTAAATAAGTTTGTTGGTTAACACTGTGCACACCAGGGAATGCCTGTTTCCCTAGACAAGACCAGGCGGTAATGGACTTAGGAAACTATAAGAACAAAGATGTGAATCCTATAGAGGAAGGAGGAATGGGACCAGCAGGAGTAACATACTTTCAATTTGGACAGTAAAAGGACGTGCCTTCCTAAGAAGCCAGGTAAAAGGGTGTATTTGTTCAGCCTTGTTCTGGGCAAGGATGTGACACTGGCCAAGACACTTCATTAATGAATGGGTTTTATGTTGGGAGAGGAGGGCAGTCCATAAGTGAAGGAACCTCATTCCAGAAGTCATAGCCAGAAGAATCTGTCCCCCCAAGCCACTGAAAGCAGGGACTAGACAGCTCCCCAGATGCTCAGTAATGGGGGTGACAGTCTGTGTTCTCAGCTTAAGTGTTATTACCTTAAGTTAGGACTGATCTGGATTTGAGGGTGTCAAGTTTTTTTTTTTTTTGTACAACAGGGTTCTGTTTGTAGTTTTTATTTGTGAACACAAGCTATATCCCAGAACCTCAGAGGCAGGGATGCTCAATAACCAGTCTTGTCTCTTTTTCTGGGAAGAATTAGAGACAGGACTCAATCCTAGGTGTTCTGATAACCAGGCCACATCCCCTGACTGCTAAAGTTGAGATTTAGAATTCATTACAAGGAGATTGTTAAGCTGTAAGGTGCCCTGTAATGGAATGAATGTTTACTTGTGTCCCCACCCCACAAATTTATGTTGAAACCAACCCTAACACCTCTGTTGCCTCTTTGGAGATGGGACCTCTAAGAAAGTAATTAACCTTAAATGAGGTCATAAGGTTTGGGCCCTGATCTGATAAGATTAATGCTCCTATAAGAAGAGACACCAGAGAGCTAGCTCTTTCTGTGCTCATGCACTAGGAAAGGCCATCTATTTACAAACCAGGAAGAGAGCTTTCACCAGAAAATGAATTGGCTGAAACCTTGATTTTGGAATTCTAGCCTCCAGAGCTATGAGAGAATAAAGTTTTGATGTCTGAGCCACCAGTCTATGATATTTTGTTATAGCAACCAGAGCAGATTAAGACATGTGCCCTGAAATGACTTCAGTGATGAAAATGAGCAGATAAATAATAGGACATGAAAATTAAAAAACAATGATCTGCTCACCATACTAGAGTATTGCTCTGCTGCCTTTATGCCTGTTCCCAAACAGGGTGGGAGGCATATTGGCTCCTCAGCTCTTCCATATCACCAGCATGATACAGATACGGTTATAGAAACAGGAGAACTTGAAGGTCACCCAGGCTTCAGGGTGGTGCTGTCTGAGATTTGCTCTGCTTTAAATATCTCAAAACTATAGCCTCACACACAGCAGAGTTCAATTCCCAAGTCAAGAAGTTTTCCTTGAAAATATTTAATCTTACTCAAATTAGAAATGTTCTGTGTCTTTCTCCAAAACCACCTCCAAAGTTCTCTTTTGACAAATGAAAATTTTTTCTGGGGAAAATTTCTGAAGATAGTGAAAGAACATGTAACATTTCTTTAGTGTTGATCCATCAAAAGTTACATAATCAAAAATTTCAGTGTTTGACCTGTCCACCAATTGTATGGATCATTCATTCTGAAGGAAAAGGGAGGAGGGGGAGAATCACCACCACCACTATGACTGGAAATGTGGAAAGTTCTTACCTACCCGTGTCCATTAACTCTGGCATAATATGCAAAGGCTTTGACCCTCAAGGGAAAGGTTTCACTGAGCTCACGATAACAGAGAAACAAAAAAGTGGACGGGAGACACCTTTTGAGAAATCTGATTTGTGTTCAGCTGAACATTTAGAGGCCAAGAGTGAAAAATCAACATTCTGTGATCAGTAACTTTAAAGACGAGCTCAGTTCTCGCTTTGTGGCACTACTGACATTCCACCATTTTGGCTTCCAAATTCTAGAAAAAGAAAGACTACCAAAAATAGAGAACGTAGGAACTGCTGATTTTCCGTCTGGAGGCATGGCAGCCGAACTCCAGTCCTCACACACTCCATCTGCAAGGCAGCGCCCCTGCACAGAGGCAACGGGGGAACGCATCTGCACCAGAGGCCCAGCTTGCTGGTGGCCCTGTGCTTCCTCCCAAGTGCAGCTCAAAGTGCAGGTCTCCTAAAAATGAGGGCCTACTTGGCCATCTTGCGGATCATGTAGTTGAGGATGCCCCCGTTGTGGAAATACGCAAGCTCCACGTCAGTGTCAAACCTCATGACAGCCTGGAAGGTCTTCCCGGTATCCAGCTGCAGTGACAGAGAAGCGGAAGACAAACCACTGAGGGAGGATCCGAGGCAGCTCTCTCAGGGGGAGCTCCTGCCCAGCGTGACCTCAGGCCTGCCACTCAAAGCATGGTCTGCACACCAGCAGTGCCAGCTGCTCCTGGGAACGTGCTCAGTCTCTGGCCCCAGCCTGAAGCCACAGAATCAGAAGCCAATTTAACAAGATCCCCAGCAGATTTACCTGCACGGTAAAGTGCTGCATAGTATAAATGATAGAGGTGGGAGACACCTGAGAACTAGAAATAGCCTATTAAGGCAGCAGCTACTAGTGACGTTTGGGATCTTTTCTAAACCCTCTCTGGTAGCTCCTTGCAGAGAGAAATGTCTTGGGTCAGCAGAGATTTCATAAAGGTTGTCCTGCTGCAGCTGCTTGAGCTGCTCACCCTGGGACCTTGGTGCTGGGCACCTTCATCCTTGTCTTACCTAGGGACCTGTTATTTTTACCTTTGGGTGAATGAAGGCCTGGGGTCTGGGACAAGGCTCAGGGATGGGGTGAGTGTATTTATTCGTATTTTTATAATAAAAAAGGTGTTTTTTAGGTAATACGAAAAGGTCCTATCCCTGAGCTTTCATCACTTATTCTCTGGCCTAAGTGAGACTGGGAGGAATGTGAGACTGTGGTTGGAGTTGGGAGGTAAGAATGGAAGTAATGATTAACTCTATGAAAACAGAAATAAATGATAAATCAACCAGCATCATCCTTACTATGTTGTGAAGGCAGGGAGAAAATGTGCTAAATTCCTAAGTTTAATGTAGTCTTACTAGTGATTTGTTTTTTCCGTCCAAATTCCACTGATGTCCTTCTAACTAAAAATTGATTACAAACACACAGCCCTTGTTAGCTGGGCGTGGCATGGAGAGGCTCTGGCTTACCTTGACCTGGACTTGCATTCGTGGTGTGAGGTTTTCTGGAATGATGATGGTGTATCGTTCCTGCCCTGTGAGTCCCAGTGTGTCTGCATCCTCCCCAGGGAGATATTCCAGGGGAATTACCCCCATTCCGACCAAGTTGCTGCGGTGAATGCGCTCGTAACCCTCAGCCAGGACAGCTTTGATTCCCTGATGAGCCAAGACAGTAGTTCGAACACAGTTCCAGGTTTTCTTTATACAGAAACTTTAGAAAAGGCTTAAGTCTTAACTCTTCTCATACCTATATTCTTTCAAAGTACCAATTAATCATTCACAAAAGTTATTACCTCTAGTTGTAAATTACCCAGTTGCCAGTCTTAGCTGACTGCCTGTAATGTACAGGCACTGTGTAAACACTTCCACGAATTCTCCCATTCCACCCTCCACCGGTCCTGGGAGGTAGGTGCTATTACTGTCCCCCCTTTACCCAGGTGGTCAGTGGTAGTATCTGGCATTTGAACCCATGTGGTCTGACTGTGCCTTTGGCTACTTTGTGATACAATCTCTTAGCAAACTTCCATTGTATGTAAAATTCCATTATTACCACAAAACAACATAAAAAAAATTTATTGCCCTTGAATTTTGCTATTATTGTAGGTGCACTGACAGACATAATAGATTTAATCAAAAACAACTTTCACAACATACTACAGAGAAGTGATGTGATGTGCTTTTATCCCTGTTTCAAGGATCACATTGCATTGAATACATTCTTGATTATTAACCTTCCTATAAAGTACATTTTATTGGTAATCTATAATTGGCAATATACAGCAATGATCAGTAAGCCAAAATAATTAACTAAACCACCCTTTTCTCAAATATTAGTTAATTGTAATATAATATTAAGATACTCCTAAAAGGTGTCTTAATATCTAGAGTATACTTTTGTGATCCCCTGTGTCAGGGTCACTTGGGAGCTTGTTATAAATGTAGATCTTGGGTACTCCCCCAGATCTACTGCATCAGAATCTCTTACAGGGAGCACGGGGTGGGAAGAAGAATTATTCGTCTAAGTTATGAGAACCATGTGTTCTCAAACTTTGCTGCATATTAGAAGTGCCAGGAGAGGCTTTTAAAATCCCAAAGTGCAGGCCTTTCTCCTTACCAATTAAACCAGAATATCTGGGGATGAGATCCAGGCATAAATATTTTAAAAAACCCCACAGGTGTTCCCATGTTTAAAAAAAAAATTAGAGGAGGGGCAGATTCTTCAGAACAATAGATATTTTCAATGGACTTATGTATGTACTTGTTATGTTAATTTACCTTAGGGGAAAATGGAAAGCTTTGTCAACACACATTGTTACGGCCCTAGCTCTGTGTAAACGGCTGTGTAGCGCCGATGCTGCAGTCACAGGTGCCTGTCCCGCTCTGCCCTGAGAACAGCCCGGGACAGCTGAGTGGCTGTGTGCGCGCGGCCTGGGCTGCCAAAACTCCGTGCGGTTCAGTAGGGGCCCCTTGGGTGCCGGGCCTTTTCTTTTCTGCCCGACCTTACAGTTCCTGACCTGCTTGCTACCCGGGTCTCATTTCTACTATCAGCTCCTAACCCCCTTCCAAAATCCTTTCCTCTTCTCTAATGGCTCTGATTCTTTCCAGTACTTCCTAGAAAGGGCAGGCCTTTGACATATCACCAACTAATCAGGGAACATCTTTATTTCTACACAAAGCAAAATGATTGATTGAAAAAATCTAGGTGTGATGTTCAGATGTTTTCCGAAGCCTGGATGTCTGGAGCACTGCCGGTTAGACAGCCACATTTTTTACTACACTTGCAGATATTAACTTATGTAGTGTTTCCCGAGTGTATTAACTTGCTCAAGTCATAAATTATTTAAGTTGACATCAGCTAAGCCATTTTACCCTATCCTAAGGATTAAAGCTGAGCATCAGGATTCTTCCCTGCTTTCAGGCAAGCAAATGCTCCAGAGGTAAAAGTCATCTGATCCCTACACGGCCCTCCCATGGGGGCACCTCAAGCAGGGCGAGCCCTGAAATGGCGAAGGTCCTGAAGACCCACCTGTCTGCATACTGAGAGCTTCCTTTCCTATTGAGAATCTATCAGCAGGTTTTTCTTGCACAGGCAGTGAAAAGCAATTGTAAGAAGTCCATTTTCTGAGTTTATCCAAAGCCCAAGCTCCTTACTTTCACCCTTCTGTGACCCTGACAATATGGCAGCAGGAACCCTGACTTATTCCCTGCATTTACCTGAGACAATGGCCTTAAATAAATTTTGGGTTCTGAACCTCTGAGAACATAATGAAAACCAGATTTTTCCCCACAAAAAACACACACTTTTGGATATCACTTCAGAGACTTCATAGACCACCCCCCAATTGTTCTACAGACACCCCCAAAGATCCATGGTTCCCAGGATACGAGTGTCTGATCTAAGGGAATCACTTTGAATCTAAATTATACTGAGTGAAGTAAAGCCAGATCCACCAAGAAGCAGGTGAGCAAACGTTACGTGAGTTTCTGAACCTGTTCTTCCATGACACCTTCTTGAAAAGGAAGGCAACAGAATTGATTGCTGAACCCATTCCCAGATTCCCCTCCGGATCGGAGTGTCAGCTGCCTGCTGGGATGTCTGCATTGTACTCACCAGGAGGAAAGGGCCCTTGGCTGCCCAGTCTCGGGAGCTTCCTGAGCCATACTCTTTGCCGGCCAGAATGATCAGGGGAAGGCCTTCCTGCTGGTACCGCTCAGCGGCATCAAATACATCAAGCTGAAGAAGAGAAAAGGAAGGTTTTACAGATGCAGTAAAGGCACAGAGTGTGGACACAGGCCAGTGAAACCTGGTGAGAAGTGCAGGGTCAAGAGGGTCTGTGGTGGGCCAAGTCAGTGCAAAGCCAATGGAACACTCAGCCAGTCAGTTGACTGGTCTACAAATTCCCAATGAACTCCCATCTACTAACCCCTACCAAGTTGAATTTTAAAGTGAAATATGTAGTTGTTGTCTTGGTTTTAGAAAAACATTCAAATTCTAGGGCATCAGGGGAAAGACAGAAAAGTAGATAACACTTTTCCCCCCTTTCCTTGATTTAACTATTTTTAAAGCATAAAGGTGGAGAATTCCCACCCAAACAGGTTTCAGCTCAGTATCAGAGACTCTGTGATGGATGGCTGTAAATGGTAGCCAAATACAGATATGACAGCGTGTTCTGAAATTATATGAAATGCAAACTTTTATTAGCTACCTTTCTACATGGAAGTCAAGGTAGAAATAGTAGAAACACTGATAGAAGCATAAATCAATAAAGGACAGGAAAGGATTAATATTTTAGTATACGTGAGAGGCATTTTACACATTGATTTATTTCTCACAGGACTCTGAATATTCTGCTGAGCTGTGACTTCACAAACATGTCTGATTTAACTGCTGGTGAGAGTAATGAAACACTTGTTTTTCTTGGCTAGGTCAGGAAAAATCCCTTAAAAGAGACAGTGTTTCAACTGAAAGGGTCTCTACTCAAAAACTCCAGGCTTTCGCAAAGTACTATTTTGGTGCACTGGGGCACCTGTGGTTAATTTCACATGGCATTACCTAAACCTGGGTAGGATTTTCTGTATGTCTTCGATGGAGAGAACTCATGAATATAGTTACATGAATTGCAGCATCAAACACATCGAGCTGAAGAGAAAAGGGAAGGTTTTACAGATGCAGTAAAGGCAGAGTGTGGTGCCTCTACACCTACAAATAAATGGAATAAGCCTTCTCTGTCCAACCAAATAGTCTGGATCTTTTCAAAGACTAGAAACAACCTACCTGGTATTTTCGGACACCTGTTACTAGTTTTGGGTAGTAAGCTTGTAGGACTATTTTAAGTGCTTTCAAAACTATTGCAAAGTGGATTATCCCATGGCAATGCAGGTTCTGTGACCCAACATCAGAGGGACTACTTAGGCAGGTGTAGATTTCTGGTCTCCTGACTATTCTATGATCTAAGCCACACAGAGCTTAGATACAGAACAGCTTACACAGCACAGCTGCCAGCACTCTCCCTCTCTTCTTAAAATGACAACATAAGCTTTGGTTGTTTCTTGTGTTAACATCTCTCTAGGTGTTAAACTGCCAGCTCTCCCTTTCTCCATTTTTATTATCTATCAGTTTCCCACTTTGATGAGGATTTCATTCTCTTAACCACTACTTCCCTAAGCCCCTGCCCTCCCTACCCCCGACAAACCTCCCATCTGCCCAACCTTCCAATATAATTATGTTGTATGTTTTGGTAAGTCAGTATTTGGTGTTTGCATTACTTTGGTTATGTAAATGATACTTAGAGCTGAGTCATGTAATATAATTTCTTTACCCTGGCATTAAAAAAAGTTCTAGAAGAATTAATCATTTTCTTTTTATGTGTGTACTCACCTGTTTCTATGACCCTACCCATTAATTCATCCCCTAAAGTACAAATCTTCTCTAAAGACATTGAAGCATATGGGGCATTCTATCATTTAAACATCTTTTTTATGGAATAGAACTATCACTTCCCCAGCCCTCAGTCCTGTTCCAATTCCAGACTGCCTGGCCTCTGGGTGTGGTATACTCCTCTTAGAGAGGAGACTTCCTTCACCAACATCCTGGGGATTCCTTGCATTTCCTTTTCCTGGATCCTACAACTTCCCCTTGTTTGGCTTATTTCCTTATTTTGGTGGAACACATTCACCAAGTAGCTTCCTGAGACAGGGAGTGAGGGATATGTTTTAAGTTTTTGAATATCTGAATGTACGGTTAGTTTACTTTCACTTGACTGGTAGTATGGGGGGTACAGTACTTTAGGGTGCAAATAAGTCTAAGTTTCAGTGTTGCTCTGACCACTGCTGATCCCCGGCACATTGCACTCTTTTTTCTTCCTTCTCCGGAAGCTTCTAAGTCTTCTCCTTAGTCCTGCTGTTCTTGACTTCACATGACGTGATCTGCAGTGGGTCTTCTTTAATCACATGGCTGGACATTCAGCGGGCCTTTCGATCTGGAGTCTTAGATTGCGTAGTGAGGGAATTTTCCGTGTTATAACTTCCTCTTCTTTTTTTAGCATCTCTGTTCAGTCAGATATTGGGCCTCCTCAGTTCAGTCTTTACTTCTTGTACATTTTCTTTCTAATTTTTCTTTTGTCTTTCTGTTCTGTATTTTCTCAACTAATCAACTTTTCCTGTGAAATTTTTTAAGGGCTTTAAAAAAAAAACTGAAGACCTCTTGTCCTCTGATTACTTTAGAGCAACAGAAAATTATCTCATCATCACTTAGAGACAATTTTTTTTCTTAGTTTTCTTCTATTCTTTATTTCTATTTCCTCTGCCTACCCCACCCTGCCACTGGTTTTTTGTGTAGGTCTGTCAAGTTTAAGGCTTGGCTCCAGTGTTCATCTCCGATTCTGTCTCCCTGTTTAAGATGAAGCACTCAACACCTGACCAACAGGCTGGGCTTGAAGTGAGGTTCACTGTGCTGGTCACTATACTGGAGGGCCCCCCAGGGTCTGTAACTCCAGGTCTTTCCCCTTGGCCTCTTGAGCATTCCACCATTTAACTGTATCTTTTTTGTTTAATAGTTTACCATTAAACTGTCATTCACTGAACAAATATCTCCTGGGCACAGACTTTGCGCTGGATCCTGGTGATCAGTGGTTATCTATGAAGAGTCTGCTGTATAAAAATATAATCAGTTACAAGTGAGGCTGTGTACATGGTGTTACACAGCACGGACTGTGGGGCCAGTGTCCTTGGGTTTTACTCTCTGCTTCTCTACTTGTGACCTGAGGGAGTTATGTGAGCTCTCCAAGCTTCAGGTTCCCAATTTAAAACATGGATAATTATGATACCTACCTCAGTAATTATAACGATTAGTGAAAATATGCAAAGAACTTAGAATAGTACCTGGGATGTAGGAAGTTCCCCCCAAATATTAGCGGTTTTGATTTTAAAATAAGTCAGGAGGGTTATTTCTCAAGTAGCTTAAAAGGTCTTCGAGCAGTTTCACAGCATGCCCTGGGAAGGGAAGTGACATGGAGGACCCACACGTGTGCCACATAGTATACCAGCTGTTTTATATGTCATTTAAGTCTAAGCCTTGAGCCTTACAGGGTAGGTGTCCCATCTACTTCACAGGTCAGAGAGGGAAATAACTTGCTGAAGGCTCCGCTGCTGATGAGGCAGAGCTGGGACGAACCCAGGCTTGTCCAACTCAATGTGCAGGCTCTCCCCTACCTCTCACATGCCTCCCATCCATGAACACACAACTCCCACTGTCATATGCCAACCTGGTCCATCGGGACCCAAGCTGGCCTCGGCAGGCCTCTACATTCCTTCTTTTTCTACTTCTACAGTGAATTAAGTTCAATGCTAGTAAGTCATGTAATAGCACTTCTCAATAAATATCGACTATCTTAACCCAGAAATTCCCCTTCAAATACTCTGAACTGATGAAACTTCACTCAGAGGCTTATTAAATAAGTTTAATTCCCAGGAAACTAGATTTAGTTAAACCATGCAGCAGAATCTCTAAGTTAGAAGAGGAAGGAGGTTTTACAGTTTGAAGGATGTCTCTATCAGTGACGAGCACATATATATGGATACCTGGCAAGTGGGACAAGAGGAAGCAAGAAAATAGTAAGACCTCAAGAAAGTGACCTTGTAAATATCTAACAACCCAGAGCCTGACGAAGTACTAGCTTCTCCACCAAGCAGACGACATCATACTCACGGTTTCTCCAGAAGGCAGATGTATAGTCTGTGGTGCCTGCTTCTTCAAAAATTTGTTTAGTAAGCGAATGTTGGCAAATGTCCCCCTCACCATGATGGCGTCATTGCCTCGGCGAGAGCCATAGGAGTTGAATTCCCGTGGAGTCAGGCTGGGAATGCAAGCAGGAGAGGAGCTAGTTTAGTGGACTGAGCAGGGATTAAACGTAGCTTACACCAAGAAAAGAGAAAAACCATAAACCTAGATATTTTCTCCAAGTCTACTGAGCATTGTTCTCTAAGGCAGAGAAGCTGTTCCCATAGCTTCCACCCAGGGCAGAGAGAGGTGAGGGGTAGGGTGGTGAAAGGCAGAAATCAACATTGTCCCAGAGCCAACTTATTAAACCTGGACAGAAAAATAGGAGGAATTCTAATGACAATAATTATTTTGTTTGTTCAGTACAGGAGTCTAGAAAGCTTCATAAAAGATGAGATACTAAAAATGAGTAAGAAAAAGGAAGCACAGACAATAAGGGTAGGCTACTCAGATGGAGCCAAGGATGGGCAAACATAAATACATTCTGTAAACTAACCAGAAGTACGTTCAAATTTGTCCCCAGATTATCAGGAACTCAATGCGAAGGGAAGAGATACAGTCATCACTGAGGATGCACTAGGGAAGGTGCACAACAGAAGGGGAAATGTGTGAAGAAAACGGGTCAGCGCCAGGCAAGCGAGATGCGGGGCAAAGCAGCCTTCCTCTCCCACTGAGAAATGAAAAGAAGTGTTGGATTTTGTTCTTAAATTGGCTCTTGGTCCTGTCCTTGAAGCCAATTTAAGAGGTGGGGATGGGAATCAGGAATTTTTATCTCCCCAGATTTGGGAATGACTTTGATTAATATCAGTGTATTAGGTAACAGTAGTTAACACTGGGAAAAGACCTGTTCAGGTCAGTGTATGACTGAGGATTGATGAATGCATGCATAAATGGCAAATCCTCAGAGCAGTTCTCCGTAAAGAACGTCTCTCAGCAAGGAAATGGCAGTGCATTTCAGGCTATATGCCTGCTGAGGGCTTCAAGTGTAACCAGGCTCTGCCACAGATTAAGAACAGAGCCCTGTACTTTATCAGTTAGCCAAGGGGGCAGCTATGCCAGCAAAGTCCAAAGGGTCCCCCTGCCCTGCTGGGGTTTACATGGATTCTCCCGCAGAGGCTCCCAAGCAGCAAACAGAAAGAGCGATTGTTTTTCAAGCCCCAGGTCAGTGAAAAACCAAAGTGTCTGATTCTAAAGAGACCATGTTAAAAGAGAAAGACTGGCCTCATTTACTCCACTTTTGCCTTTGGTCTTTCCTCTCCTGTCTCTGACTTACCCTCTGTTGGTTAAGTAGCGAGCAGCAGGGCTGTTTCTTGCAATATTTCCAGCCGGAGAAATGTGGTCAGTTGTTACTGAATCTCCCAAATTTAATAGTACATAGGCATCCACTATAGATTTAGGGGGCTGCAGATCCAAAGTCTAGCAAAGAATACAAGTAAGTGTTTGCCCAGGTTTTCTCCAACAAGTCACCTGGCGAGTCTCACCAGTCACATCTCCCTTTCCATATCCACAGAACTCCTCAGATGCCAAGGGCAACTGGAATCCTGACTTCTGTTCCCACCCACTTCCCACCCAGGAGAGCGTGGACTCCTTGGTCATCAGTTTAGGGAAGATTTCTCTCGTCTGTATGGGTATACAGTTTAAATGTGGCAGGCCCTGACAATGTTCTCCTCAACAATCCCTCAGACTTTACTAAGTCTATGTCCAAGTGGTTCTTTACACAGAAACACAGAACCCCTGGACAGAGAAATTGTAGGCCTACTAAAGCCACATACCCCAGCTTCTCAAAACTCTGTCCAGTATTATCTGTTTGGGTTTATAAAGATTTACAAGGCAAGAACCCTTTTGAAGAATTTATTTTGTTAATAAGTAAAAAGTCATACCAGGTTTTCAAAGAATGGTGGTGATTTAATGTATGTAGATTTGGGATTCCAACAGTACAGCTTATCTGACGGGGCTGCTAAGGCGTTCCAGCTTTCGTTCACAGTCTTAAAAAGCAAGCAAGCAAGAAAGGCAGATCTAATCACATTCCATTCTAAGGAAATTAAATGTGCAAACACAAAACATATATTCAAGCTAAGAATACAATAAAAGCCACTCTATTCTAGTCACACAACAGAGTTCCTTTATACTAAGATAATGCCATGCTAAGTAACTTAAAAATTCATGTGCACTGTGATTGGCAGCCTCTAAGATGGTCCCCAAAGACCCCTGCCTCCTGGGATTCACTCTCCTGAGTGACCCCTCCTGCTGAGTGTGGGCTAAACCTAATGACTCATTTCTAAGATAAGGTTATAAAAAGACTTCTGCCTTCTGCCTCTTTCACCCTCCTTTCTCTCATTTTTTTGCTTTGATGGAAGCCTACACTGCTGCGAGCTTGCTTTGAGGGGGCCTCTGCCAAGGTGCTGAGGGAGGCCGCCACTAACAGCGGGGCACTGGGGCCCTCACGCCAACAGCCTGGAGGCACGTCATCCTGCAGGAACCAGGAAGGCAGCCTCAGAAGTGGGTCCTACCCACGCCGGGCCTTCGGATGAGCTGCAGCCCCAGATGACACCTTGACTGGAGCCTTGTGAAGGCAGAGGCACCCAAGTAAGCTGCACTTGTGTTTCTGATCCACAGAAATAGTGAGATAATAAATGCTTGCTGTTTTAACTCACTAAGTTTTAGGGTAATCTGTTGTACAGCAATAGATAACTAATCCGTATGTTTAGAACTCATTAAGTAATAATCCAGATTGTACCAGAGGGGAAATTATTTATTCTCTGAAGATTCTGGGAAGTGGACTTTGAATAGCAAATGACAAATGCTACACATTAAAATCAGCTTGAGTTTTCTCCATAGATCCATTAATTCAGCCTTTGGGGAAATGCATTTAACCCAATGCCTGCCAAACTCCCTTACACTGTTTCCCAAAGAGCAGCTTGTGGGAAGGCGCAGTGCGTGAACATGACGCTTCTTTGACCCCTCCCCCCAGACAGTGTACTCCCTTGCTGAGCCCGAGCCCCGGTCAACAGCCCTTGGGTCAGCCGAACCCAGAAAGCAAGGGAAGAAATAACAGCCAAGGGACTCAGAAGAAAGTTTTATTTATTTCAGCAGTTTGGTAGTTTCTTGCTTCCTACTGAGTGCCTTTTAAAATTTTCTTTTGAGCATCCAAGTAATTTGAGAGGTGCATTCAACCAGCTGGCTGCACCTCAGCGACACCCTATGGGATGCCTGGGATCCTCAAGCACAGTTAACACAACTCCCAGGGGCTCTGAGGAAGCGCAGCGCCATGGAGAGCTGGCCAGGAGTCACACACAACCTGAGGCCCTTCCTCTTGAGGGTGCTGCCCACTTGTCCAAGTCTGGGAACATTTTGGTTATGGGGTTTGTAAAAATGACAGAGAACCACTTCCCCGGTTCTCTAAAGAAGTAAATATTACTTTCCATAGTCTGCACCCCATCAGCCTCAAGGTGTACAGAGAGGGCCCGAGGGAGCACTTGCCCGGAGATACTCTGGGGCAGGGGAGGCAGCGTCCTCACCTCTATTTTCTGATAGACCTCCTTAAACATCGCAGGGATGACGTACTGACGCTCCACCGCCTGGATCTCATCTCTTGTTGGCCAGATATCTTTCAGAAATACCTGTTGTCCCTTTGCATTTACCCCTGGGAAAAAATGGTTATTTAAGAGAAAAACTTGTATTTAGTACCCCATTTTCATGATTACATATGGCCCAGTCTTGTTCTTCATGGAAGTTATGTACTATGAAGGCCATGCAGACATTGCAGGAGAGAATACTGAATAATGGCCCCCATGGGAAGTATTGGTTAGGTTCCCGAGAGCCTCCAGTCACAGTTTCAGCAACCGATCAATACACAACCTTGCTTTATGTGTGTTTCTGTTTAAAGACACCTTATTTAATATACATTGTTGATACATTAACATTGAACTCACGGCCAAGAGCACTATAACTTGTGCCTGAATGAAGTCCACCTCACCAGAGGCACTTCACAGCCTTTTGGGGCTTATACTAGACAGCACTTCTGCACTACACTTTGGGGCCATTTTAAACAGTGAAATCACCAAGAAAAAGCACAAAAATGTGAAAAACAATACACTAAATAGAGCACTAGCAAGAGACTTATTTATAGTATGAGCTGAAACAAGAAAAGCCTCAGCTGAGAACATGCACGTTGAGTGACTTAAAGTTTTCACCCCTCTGTACGTGTGTGTGAAAGACCATGGAAGCATGACGAGTATGGATTTTGAGGTTAAAATACACTTTAGTGAATAGGCAGATTTGCAAATATAGAATCCACATGTAATGAAGACCAACTGCACCTCTAATGTGATTTCCTAAAAGTAAATTTAAAGGGCATTGTTTTCATATTATCTAATCTGCTTAGAATGGATTGAGAAGGGAATTCAAGCAAGAGCACCAGAGGAAAAGGAAATATTATTTTGAGAAGTTGAACTATCTAGGTTGTGTTCCCATAAAGGAATGTATTACAACACTGACTATTATTAAAGTAGTAGCTAGAAGGAGGAGCTGAAGAGGCAGCCAGAATCACAAGATCTCTATTTCTTTTTGTATTTATTTCCTTTGTCATCCCTTGCCTGTTAGTAAATCCTTGCTTATTATTTCAGTTTTGTCTTAGCTGTATATTGTGGAATACACAAAAGAGTTTCCTTTTCATCTTAGATCTGGAAGTTCTATGCTTGATTATTTATCATGGAAAGCGGTAACTTTCAGATATTTTGAATTCCTTGGGAAAAAACTGTAACCACACAAACAAAATTTTACCTAGTGGCTCTTTCTCAAAGTCGATCCTGATGGTCCCAGCAATTGCATATGTTATTACTAAGGGTGGAGAGGCTAAATAGTTGGCCCGGGTATTGGGGTGGACTCGACCTTCAAAATTCCTGTTCCCAGATAGTACTCCAACAGCTACGAGGTCTCCCTACATATGGCAAGAGAAAAATCAGGTCACAGAGAGGAGACTGCCTAGACTTCTTGTCTTAGACCATTTGCCAAAGTTTTCCCATCGCTGGTTGCATATCTTTAAATCTCTTTTAGTTGGCCTTCTTCCTGTAGGGGAGAAGAGCGCACAGCGGTGTCCCTATGGGAGACACTCTAGGTCAGGAGACAGAGACATGGTCAGTGGTTTCTGCTCAGGAGAAAACAGCAGGTGGGTCAGAAGGAAACATTTTGGTTACTTAGCTGGCTGGGCCTAAGAACAGTTGGGAAAGACTCAAAGTCTAAAGCTAAAGGAAGCTACACTGACACATACGGATTCTGTAGTTCATGTAAAGCAAACCAGACCGTATTTCTCAATGCTACAAAATTTATGGAACAAAAATCAAGCCAATGCAATGCAGTTTCGACTGATTTGTCTGGAGACCAGTCTGACTGTGAAACCATTTTCATATTACATGGAACAAGCCTTCTGCAGCCCTCTCGTGACAATGAGCGTTTACTGAGCGTTTCTGTGCAGGCACCGCAGCCTTTCACGTCTGTTACCATCTCAATGCCCACAACTCCATGGAACATGCCCTATTATTATCTCCAATTTAGTTGTGAAAACTGAGGCATGGGGAGGTTAATTAAGTTGCCCAAGGTTAACAGCTAGTAATTTTAGCTTGACTCCAAAGACTATACCTGTAACCATACCCTCTGTTTCCCTGGACTTGCTTGAAATTACCAGCATTTTGGTCACACATCCTGTGAAAAGAGACACTGGCTCTGAAGACTGACAGGCTCGTCTGTGATTACCTGCGTGATGGCTTCTACCACAGGTTCAGGTAAGGGCCCGCTGTTGCCAATGCAGGTCATGCAGCCATAGCCCACCACATCAAACCTAGGTGCCAAAAGAGAAGCAGAGGATGGAGAGTAATTGTCAGTGAGTCCCTCTGCTGGTCGCAGTTCCCAGAGACTGTGCCTGTTTAGTGCAGTGCTGCCCCTACAACGCTTTCGTTCTTGGGAGCCTCTTCCGATACTAGTCATCCATTCTAAATAATCCACTAGACTCCTTTTTATAATCTACTCAAAAATTTTGAGAGAATTACTAAAATTAAAACTTTTGAGAAAATTATAAAAGGAATCTAATTGAATGACCTAGACTTTTTAAAAGTTGAAATCAGATATGCCACTTAATATCTTTATTCACTACTTTTATTATATAATCCCAAGGATCTTGGCTTTTATGAGGCACATGAATAAAATCTATGTTGTCCAAATTAGGATTAATGGGGAAATTGGAGAAACTGTATTTGGCAACAAATAACTAATTTAGTTCAAGGAATTAGAACATGTTTAGCCATGGAGAATTATTTTCATACCAAAGGGCCAATCTCAGTTGCAGAGCCAGTGCCAGCCCATAGCATACCTCTGAGTAACTGAGAAAAAGCACCCCCTCCTCCAGAAGGGTGTGCACCACAACGAGGCAAAGGCTTGATTTCAGCCCTTCCTCTGCTGTCAGACACCCTCATATGATGAATAACCATTACAGCTGTCCACAGGAAAGCCCTGCTGTTACAATGTAAGGGTTTAAGCCTGTTTACCGTCTGACAAGAGACTGTGCAATTAGTTACCATCAGGTAAGCTTACTTGCATCACAAGGTGCTATAGCAAGACATGTGTGGAATAAAATACGACAAAAGCAGTGGTGTAAAAGACAACTCTTCCTCACCCAAGCTGAGACAAATAAGGCATGACTCCACTTTCTCGCAGGTAGTAGGTGACCACACCACTCCCAGGAGACAGGCTGGTTTTGATGTAAGGCTTCACGCTCAGACCAGCGTCCACAGCTTTCTTTGCTAACAATCCTGTGAAATGGAAACACAGGCCTGGTGCAGGTGGCCACCTACTCTAGGTGCCAGGGGTGGTTCAGGAAAAAGAATGACTTTTCCATCTGTATTTCTCGCCACTGCCTGACAAAGCCCCAATCATGTTGATGCTTTCTGCTATTTCTGCTGCCTAACAGAAATCAAAAGCTCACTGACATGAATCAAAGTCGACTGACATGTATGTAGTAAACTCAAAATTAGTCATGGGATGAAGAATGTAGGAAGAAATGTGCCCCCACACCCTTCACTCCCTCTTTTTTAAAGAGCTAAACCTAAACTATTTAGGAATATATTAGAGTGAGTTTTTACTTTTGGAGGTAAAGTGATCTTTCTAATTATGTTTTATTTGAATGAAAATCATAATTGGAAGGGGCCTTTCTTAAAGTATATTCGTTTTGTACTGGTTGATAAGGAATACAGTCCATCTAGAAATAAAAATCTAGTCTTGAGATATTTCTTCCAGTGGAAGATCAAGAGCTTCTGGGCCACTGGACTTTGGGCAAATACAGAGACAATTACGGGGACTCTGGGTGCTCTGTCCTAGACGTATCATGAAGTAGGAGTGAGATGAAGAGTAGGGGTATAAAGAGACAAACAGCTACAGACAAGCTGGTGACTTGTCTTAAGGAAAATGGTTTGCTCCAGACAAGAAAAGCTTCAATGACAACAGGTGAATTCTTGGACAAAGAACACTGGCCCATTTCATAAAGAACTGCTGATACTCTTTGTCTCTTTGGACAAGAGGAACTCTTGGGGATGATCAAAAAGTAGAAACTAAAGAGACCTTATACTAATGAAACTCTGCATATAAATATTAACTGCTCAACCAGAATTACATAATTTTTGAGTAGGCAGGTGAGTTTTGTCAACCGGTGAGTACCCTATGCCCTGCTTCAGATGCACTTGACAATAAATTTAAGACAGATGAAACTCCACTGGACAAAAAAGCCTACTGTTTACAGAGAACAGTCTGTGAAAGCAGTTTTTTTCTTCTAGTACTTTGGACACTATTTACTGTGTATAGTACTTTGGACACTATTGTGTAAACATTTCTGGGCTGATGAATCCCTGCATCAGGAAAAGAAAAGGTTTAGGGAACTACATATAGAACTCAGCTAAGCCCATGTCTTAAGATTTCCACCCACAAATCCACTTGACCATGTGGAAGGATTCAAATGCACTTACCTGCTCCTAACATCACAGAGGGATTACTCGTGTTTGTGCAGCTGGTAATGGCAGCAATTACCACAGATCCATGACCAAGGGTGAATTTGCTGTTATTATAGATAAATGTCTTATGGTCGTTATGATGATCTGGAGCAACTTGGAATCCTTTAAACCCTTGCTATAGGAGGAAAAAACATATATATAATCAAAAGTTCTGTGGAAGAAGAAATGCTTTGGCAGCTATTTTAAAGGCCTATTCTTAGAAAAACAAGTATCTTGGCCAGTAAATTCTGAAGTACTACAGAAAAATTGACGTTCTCATTATTCTTCTTAAATCTTTCTAAAAGCTAGTCATGATTTCTGAATTTTACTCCACTTTAAAATTATTAACAATTACTTACTTCCCACCTCAAAAATGGAAACACTAGAACTACAAATTTAGTTCAAAGGTAGTCTAATTAGAACTCAATGACATTATTATAGAGTGTAGTGGGTCCAGACCGAGGCCACTGATCCTAAATGATGGAAGTCTAGAAAAAGGTGCCATTTTGGCCAGATTCAACTCATCATGATCAATAAGACAAAGTACAGCAAACATTTGGCATAATGCTGGTGTCCCAAGGATAAAATCCATCTTACTTTACTCATTTGGTAGATGTTCACTGAAAATCCACTGTGAACAAGATGTTATGCTAGGTACTCTGTGGGATACAAAGGCTATTATGACAAAAATCCTATCCTCAAACATACAGTCTCCCCAAGTGTAAAGGAAATCAGACATGCAAATAATATAAAGTATCAACAATTTACGTTCAAGATTACAGGATGTCATCAAAAGATTTCAGACCAAGTGCCATGAAGGTTCAAATGAGGGAAAGATGCCCTTCTGCTACGAGATCTGAGGCCATGTTGTGGAGGAACCAACAGACGTGCAGAGATGGGAAAGACATGCAGGCAGGGAGTGACCTGGGCAGAGCATGATGGCTGGCAAACCTCGGGCAAGCAGAGGGAATCGTGTGGTGACTGTCATATGATAAGTAGATGCGCCTTTAAAAAGATGTGTGTTTACAGAGGACAAGTGCTCTAAGGAAGCTTGGCTCTTAGATAATGAGAGAGGCATTAAGGCCTTCAGAATGGAGAAGAAATGTTCTCAGAGCTAGGCCTCAGAAACCAGGCATGGGGCAGGGCCGGGGAGGATTTCCACCTGCCCCTCTCAGGTCCCCTACCGTGGCTCCAAGGCAGCTCTCAAAGTCCTTTTTCATGTCAGACACAGCGACTTTGTCCTGAGGCCTTTTGGGTCCACTGCAGCAGGGCACTACTGTTTTTAAATCTAATTCCACGACCTGTCCACCCAAAAGAAAAAGATCAGTAGGACTTACATTATACCCACAAAGAAGAAACACAAGCCATGCCATAGAAAACACCACAACCATAAAAACAAACTAAACCACCACATTCAGAAACATGGAAGTCAGTGTTCATTTTAACAGTCAAGGGATGAATTTCCAAAGATCAAGATGGGCACTTAGGTAGTGTGGGACAGGCAGGAAGCCTTGCCACCTCTCAGAAAGACTGGGGCGGCACTGTAGCAAATGGATGAAGTAAGTACGTCATTGGGTAGATCAAAGCTACAGTTTGCACTCCTCTTTCCCCAACCACAGTAAGGATGAGCTTAGCCTTTATACAGCTCTGCTCCTTCTAGTGAAGCCCTTCAAAGGTCTTCCGCATAAGAACAGTTTAGTAGTTCACAAAGGGTGAGCACACTCAACCTAATGGCTAGAAGAAATGGAAGAAGTTTCATTATTTTGTTATGTTTACAATTCCTTATTTAAAAAAAATTTCAGCCTTTTAACACAGTGTTCCTCTGCAGTGACTTATTTCCTACAAGTACACCCCCCCAAGAAAAAACATACACAACTACAATTACAGCCTTGAGGAAGAGGAAATACATGGTCAGTGGGAGGCATTCTCATACCTGGGTAAAGTCTGGGTCTTGAGAGGGGTCACTGAAATCCCGAAACATTCCTACAGCCTGAAGATACTTTTTAATATGCTTTATTTTTTCTTTATCACGACCTAAATGGGCATTTTAAGAAGTAACCAGGAACACATGTTAATATTTATGGGTTAAATTAATGCCTCTGCCAGCAACTCTACAAGTAAGATGTGTTTCACTTACACACACCAAAAGCTCTGCTGATATTTCAGCTTTGAGGCTAACTGTCTGACTCTCTAGTCGATGCTGCTGTTTACTAGAGATCGTTCACTGATATGTTGCTCCTACCAAAATGACTGTTTTCTGAAGAAGTGTCTGGTCCCCCCTGGAAGTATGCCCCCTCTCTTTGGTTTTTAGCTAATTGTCAGAGCACACCTGTGCACCTGCCTTCAGCTGGCCACAGCCTCTCAGCTTTCCTCATTAGTCTGGTTAAAACAATAATCCTCCCAGTCTTCCACCACCACCTACCAGCTATTAGCACTTCTCTGTGCCTGGCACTATGTGCTAAACGATTTAAATGAATTAGCTCAGTCTCTACTCCTTGACCTTATGAGACAAGTACTGTTATTACTCTCATTCATAGATGAGGAAATGGTGACTCAAGAAGATTAATTAATCCTCCCATGGCTCAGAGCCAGGATCTGAACCTGAGTTTGACTCCAAAGCTCAAAGTCTTAACTCAAAATGCTCTGTCACCAGGACTACGACCCTGAATGTATTGCTGGGTCATTCTTCTCTGGCCCCTGGTCCTAGGAGATAATACAAAGTATGCCCAATGGACATGCAGCCCGCTCATTCCTCTGACAGCTCAGTAAGACCGTTTGAAAGCTTGATTCTTGGATCCACAACAGATCAGCATTTTTATTTGCCTGATTGTTCTAACTGAATTGTAAAGGTCTTCAGTTTTCAGCATGGACCTTATAAAAAATGCCTGTCTGTCTGAGCTACATTAGCTTATTTATCATGACCTGTTATTGAGCCCACTATTCATGACATCACATGCCATTCTCTTCATGAAGAGGCATGGCAGAAATTTCTCCTTGTTTCAGTATAGGAAAGGGTTCTATTTCTCTGAAGCAATACTTGTTGTAAATTCAACAGATAATACAAATTTGGTACCAGGCCACTAAGAAGTTTAGAGTCACAGAAACTAATCTTATCTCTGGATATATTTTGTAGCTTTCCCCCTTTCGAGCCCCACCATCCCTTCCCTTCTCTTTAGGTTGACTCCCTCAACGCTTCTACTCATTTATTTCTACATTTTTTTCACTTCATAAAAAGATGCTCCTTGGGGAGCAAGGGAGGTATAAATTAATCAACTTCAACATGGTTATGTTTAATAAAGATATTTAAAAAAATAAACTTTTCATCACAATCTTAACTACTTCCAGAGGGCCTCCCCCTCAGAAAAATTAGGGATTGACTTGGCATCTGTAAGATTCTTATTAAAACCTTATGAGGAGATGTGCATTTGCCCATCCTTCCCAGTTTTGCCAAAATATCTCAGCTCAGCTTTTACCTTCAATGCTGGCTATTTGTGATGTCTCAAAAGAAACACCAGCCATTGGAGCCCTTCCATTGTAAACACTGCATATAGATGAAAAGGCCCAACTTTGTCTGTTCTTTTCTCTTTAATAACTTGGTTATAATTTTAAAAGTCACTTAGCAAAATAAAAGGTTCCTTGCATCTTTGTCACATAGAATGAGGTGTTAAAAATAGGATTATTTCATGTTACCTTCTTGCTCAAAATGACCCAGTGGTTTCCTACAACATTTAAAATAAAATCCTAACTGTCCACCAAACCTGCAACCTCCTGTGTGGAGGTGGTCCCTGCCTGCCCACCCCAACCTCATCTCCCATGGCTTCAACCCTGGACTCCAGTCCCACAGGCCCCTCTGCTGTCCTCTGAACACACGAGCCTGTCTCTGTCTTTGGCCTTCAGGCTTGTCGCTTCCTTTGCCTGGAAAACACCTCCTGCATCCCCCCTTTCTATGGCCTGTCCCCCACCTCACTCAGACGTGTCTTCAAATTTCACTTCCAGCAGCCCCTCACTGACCTTCTTACATGTAAAATAGCACCCTCAGGCTGCTTTAACCACCTCTCCTGCTTTCCTCTCGATTGTCTTATAAATATATCACATATATATGTACTTATTTGTTTGCTGGTTTATTTCTGTCTCCTTCACTGGAATGAATGTAAGTTCCCATGAGGGCAGGGCTTTATCTTGTTTGCTGTTGTAGCTCTGGGACCTAGGCCAGATGCAATAATGTGTTGAATGAATATTTTAAAAATAAACTTCAGAAATTAAAAAAACCTTTCTGAAAGTTAAAGTCAAATTTCTAAACAGATATCTACAGAGTTAAAGAACTGCCAACAGTTCAAAATGCTTTCAAATGCAGTCTTTCATTGTACCTTTTGGACAGCCCTGAGAGGGGTGGCAAGTAGTGCTGTCCCTGTTTGGAGCCGGGCAACCTCAGTGTGGATTCAAGCTCCTTTATTTATTAGCTTTGGATATTTACCTACCTCTCCAAGCCTCAGTTTTCTCTCCTGTTAGTTAATTTGCTAATGAATCAAACTACCCTACAGATCTGTGAAGGGGATGAGAGCAAATGCATTCCAAGTGCCTGGCACACGGTAGATGCCTCTGAGACAGTAGCTACCTTTACTAAGATCACTTGTTTCAAGTCAAATAAATAGTAGTAGAAGACCAGCATATCTAGGCTTCCAGAGTACCTGAGCTTTTGCTACTGGCCATGCCATGTCTACCTCTTATCTACTGAAATCCCAATGACCATTTGACTGAGCAGAGAGAAAAAAACCCCCATAAATCTGACCCAGTGTCCTGCAAGGGGGAGAGCAGAAGGTGGTGCTCCAAATCTCAGAATTCTATAAAACTTTACAAAGGCCTTCTGCTTTCCTAGTTCTGCACTTACCTGTCTGCACCAGGTATTTGATACTAACTTCATCAACTGGGAAAAAGGCAGCAGTTGCTCCATATTCTGGACACATGTTCGCAATCGTAGCTCGGTCAGCAATAGACAACTGGGCTGCTCCGGGCCCGAAGAACTCGACGAATTTGCCCACTACCCCGACCTGGCGGAGGTGCTAAGCAGCAGAACGGAAAAGTTTGAGACTTGATAGCCCATATTTAAAAGGACTATCACCTTGCAATTCTTTTAAAATAGCTTTGTGAGTAAACACGATCAATTAGCCCAACATATTTCTCATTATTTTTAAAAATAAAGTTAATTTGATACAATGTAGAATCCTGGGTTAGATCCTGGAACAGAAAGGGGTCATGACTGAAAAATCTGGTTTAGTTTCTAGTTTAGTTAATAGTGTTATATCAATGTTAACTTCTTCATTTTGATAAACGTACTATGTTTATGTAAGATGTTAACAACTGTTGAAGCTGGGAGGAGGGTAAAGGAACTATATTATTTTTACATCAACTTTCCTGTAAATCTAAAATTATGCGGTAATAGTTGTTACTAAAAAAAAAGGAAAAGTGATGCCAGAAATACAAATAACAACATTAAGTTTTTCAAAATGAGAAACACTTTCTCTCCAATGAAATCACTTAGATGTGCCTGGAACTTAGCACTTGGAAGTGCTAAAATTAAATTCTTTCAGCCAAATTAAATTATGACTTGCAGTAGTTGAGTAAGTAAATGGCTTATTTTCAAGGATATAATGAACATATTTCTTTAACACAGGTACAAGTCAAATGTAACCAAAAGATTCGGACAGTGTGACTCTGATATCTCTTCCATATAAGCCATCAGCCAGGGCTGGGCCTCAGGGACTGACTGGGCCTTTCATGAAGCCAATTTCGTGAACTGAGGACACCTCACAGACAGGTTATTTTGGTTATGTGGGATTCTGGCAAATTTTATGGGCAAGCCCTACATTATTCCACATTTGAAGAATGATACACAGACATCTATGATAAACTATACTGTTCAAATAAATCCAATTCTGAATTCCATAAAGATTAAATCAAAGAAAAACATTTTTGGCTTTAACAGTACAGTGTCAATCCAAAACACCCAAGCCTCCAAGCAATACCACAAGAAAAAATAATGTTTGTGATAATAAACAAATTACCACTTTTCTAACAAACTTTAAAATGAAACTGCCTTTTCGCAAAGCAAACAAATCACAAAAAAAAGATTATTTCCTATAAAAGCTATAGAAAAAGAAAAGAATAATTATTTTCCAGCTTGGAGAAACATCGGTTGCAGTAATGTAACTTATAATACAGAGAAGGGAACAAAAAAAGTCAAACACTATTCATAGAAGGGGCTTGTTTATTTACATATAAAGAATCAGGTAGAAAATATGTAGGAAAAGTATAAACATATGCATAGGAGTAAATTCCTACCACCTGAGGACAGTGATTATTTCTAGGAATGAGGATGATGGCTTCAGCCATAAATATTACATTTTATTTCTTCAGAAATATCCATACCCAGAGAGCTCTGAGGCAAATATAGCCAACTGTACCATCTGTTAAGTCTTGGTGGTGGGTGTATGAATGTCATTTTAACTTGTGTGCATTTGAACTATGTCACAATTTCAAACATTTTTTTTTAAAAGGACCCATGCAGTAACAGAAGAGTAATATGAACATAATTATCTAAAGTTTAACTCCTATCTCTTTTTAAAATCATCAACAGGCTGTTTCCTAGAATTTCCAGAGCAGACAGAAACCAAGAGGGCTCCATCATGTATCTCCTCCTGTCGGTCACTGTGACTCTCAAAGACCGTGAAGAGGCAGTGAGCTGTCGTTACCTTGGTGATGGTGAGCACGATGTCGGTGGATGTTACCAGAGGGTGGGGATGCCCCAGAAGCCTGTAGCCAATCACCTGGGGAAGCACCATGCTGATTGGCTGGCCCAGCATGACAGCTTCTGCTTCAATACCACCCACACCTGCAAAGAATGGCAGGACAGAATAAGGCTTTCATTACTCCTGTGTCCCTCAGGCTTAATTCAGTGTCATGAACAGGTAATCAACCCAGTTACAATGTTTTACTAGTACAGAGTTGAGTTTCTATAAAGAGCAGCTATCTTTTCTCTATTTCCCTCTACAGAATTTTAAGCAAGTGTTTCTCGAAGTGTGGTCCCCCAAACACCTATATCAAACTCTCTGTGATTCTATCAAAGTGAAGAGTGGGGTCAGAAGTCTCCATTTTTAACAAACATCTCAGGTGATTTCCTTTTATTCTAAATGTCCCTGAGCCCTTATTCCAGTTCATTCTTCCAAACGTTGTTACTGCGTGCCTACTAGGCATGAGGTACTTTTCTGGGCACTGGAAAAGATAGCAGTAAACAAAACAGAGATACCTCTCCATTTCTTGTGATCATTCAAATTCATGTTACTGGGATGTAATGGTATCAAAGTAAATGAAGGTACAGTACATACCACAGAACAGGTCATCTGGGAAGGGAACCTGGAAGAACACTCACCCCAGCCAAGTACACCCAAACCATCGATCATGGTAGTGTGCGAATCCGTGCCCACGAGGCTGTCTGGATAATAACATCCATCCTGATCAAACACCACTCTTGCCAAATACTCCAGATTCACTTGGTGGATGATTCCTGAGCCGGGGGGAATGATCCGCATGTTGCGAAAAGCCTGAGAACCCCACTAGGATTGAAAAACATAAGGAACACTGTGAGAGCCTCACACACTCTCACGCAGCCCATCTCCTTGGCACTTCTTCCTTGTACCCCACGTGTGTAAAAAGCCAACCAGTGGAACCAAACTCTGCCCATACCTTTAGAAATTCAAATCGTTCTCTATTTCTTTCAAATTCCAGGTCTTGATTCTTCTGTAAACTGTCTGCCCTGTCAGAGAGAAAAACTAAATGTATAAGTTTTAAGGCTTAAAATATTATTACTGGTCAAATCTGTTGGTGATGAATAACATGGCAGTTTCATCTGCAGGCTTGCTGGATGGTCCTTATGCATTCATTCACATGGGAAAGGAGAGGTAAGTAGCAAAAGCTTTTTAAAGAGAATAATGATTATTTTGTCCAGGTGATTTCAATGCCTTTAAACATGTGAGTAGAAACCATAACATGAATTCAAGATAAAACTAATCCAATCATAAAGTCTGATTCTTAGGAACAGACTTGAGACATTTATGATGACAAGAACAGTTTAGATATTTAATGAACCCTTGTTTCTATCCTCCTTTCTGATCCTTGACTTTGTTATAACAGCCCTCTGAGCTGAGCCATGTCTGGTCTGCCACTTGTACCTGTTTGTGCTGGGAGACAGGGAACCAGTGATGCCAGGAAGCACAGGCATTTATGGAATCACAATCTCGTACCTCTCAGACAGAGGCTGATGATAACAGTGCCACCTAAGAACATCTGCAAAGCATAGATTATATGCTGAGGTTTACTCAAAGTCATTCAGTCCCTCAGGAATGACACAGGCAAGCCAGGGCATCAAGAAGCTTGTCCAGGATTTTTGTAATCAAGCTACATTGTTTTGAGTTGAGGTAGAATAAGTCATCGTCACAACTTTGTAGGTTGGGCACAAAAAGGCACTCCTAAATTATATATCATGGATTGAGAAAACATAGGAAAAGATAGTAAAATTAATAGCTAAGATCCAAATCAGATTCCATAATTAATAGTTAACACTTACTGCCATTACTAGAAAGCAGCCACTATTCTAAATGCTTTACATTTATTTTCTCATCTAGTCTCCATAATAATCCTTTGAGTTAGATGTCATTAACACCCACATTTTTCAAAAGAGGAAACTGAGACAAAGAGAGATCAAGAAAGTTGCTCAGGACCACAGAGCTAGTAATGAAGCCCAGGCAGTCTGACTCTAGTGTCGGTGCTCTAAGTCCACGCTGCCTCCCTGCAGGAGAGTTACAGAAACTGTAATCACTACCACAGTAATAACAGAAGGAGCTAAAGGGCAAGATTATGTCACAGGCTTTAAATGCTTTACATGCATGAACTCATTCAATCATCACAACAATGGTTAGATAACTTGTCAAGGCCAGATGCTTGTCAGTTACAGAGCTCTCATTTGTGCCCAGGACTGATGGCCCCAGGCCTCTACCTTAACACTGTACTTCTCATCCTCTCTGTACCTTCACGTACTAATCTACAGAGCCCACCTGTGCCATATGCTGGGAGTGCGGTGCAGAAGCACCACGAGCAGTGCCCACTGGGTGGTCGGAACCTGAAGATTGTACAGAGTAGTGGCCAGGCAGCTGGAAGAGCCATGGCTGTCACAGGGTGCCAAGGGAGCTCTCAGAAAGGGCTACAGACTTGGACGGGGGTCAGGAATGCCTTCCAGAGAGGAATGACATCAACGTACTCTGAAGGATGTGGGGGAGTCAGCCAGATAAAAATGAGTAGGCACCTCTAGAGAAGAAAGAGACAGGAAGCACTTTTTTTTTACTCTACAAAACAACAACAACAACAACACACATTTCAGTTATCATGCTGATTTTTCTCTTCTTCTCTTGAAGTGAATATTCTCCGAGTTAAGTGTCAGCTGCTTTAATGGAATCAATCCCATAGAGTGCCTTAGAGAAGAGTCCACAAACTATAGCTCATGGAAAAATCTGGCCCAATACCTGTATATGTTTGATCCTCAAGCAAAAAATAATTTTTACATTTTTAAAGGTTGAAAAGAAAGGGGAATCTGTGAATAGAGAGAGTATGTAGCCAGCAAAGCCTATTTACTACTGGCCGTTTACAGAAAACGATTGCTGATCCCTGACATAATGAATGAATGTCTATGTGTTAAAGAAAAGCAAAAGGAAGAAACAGAGACCTTGATATTATGGAACAAGGCAGGACACCAGTGCTGACGCTGGATCAGCAGACCCTCTGGACCCTTGGACCAGGTGCACCTATTCTTCCAGGTCCACCTTCTCACTAGCACACTAAGGGCTCCATCGCTCCAACTCCATCTGTCTCTTCAGGTCAGATTCATATTCCCAGTGTACCTGGGCATCTGCATGGGGAATACCTCTGGTGCCAGCAGCTCAACAGGTCAAAACCTAAGGCATGACCTTCTTTCCTAAGTCTTGTCCTCGTCCCATCTGATCACATCTCACCCAGTGACCTCTTCTCCCACTGAGTACCTACTGCTATCAAAGTACTTATTCCAGAAATAGCCCCCTAACTGGTTTCTCTGTCAGGCTAGTCAACATACCTTTTGTACCATCACCAGAATATAAAATATAAATCATGGTCCATCTTGAATCTGCCACTGGCTTCACAATTTCTAAATGAAGTACAAATCCCTTGTCTTAAAAAATAAAGTCCTTCAATCAGACTTCCTGTATAAGCCCTCCTATCCTCCAGCCCAAACTTTCTTAAACTTCATCCTCACTGTAGCCCTCATACCCCTCCCAAACCTCTTTCCTCAGATCTTTGCACATTCTGTTCTCTCTGTGAAAAATGCCTTTTCCAGCTCTTCTGTCTTTGAACACCCTTCAGGATCCACATCAAGTGATATTCCTGGAAGAACCCTTCTTACGCCCCAGCCAGAATGATTTGTCTCCTTTGTGGTTACTACACTTAACAGCATTAAAGTTGTATATTCTCTAATCTCTCTCTTCTTGTAAACTAACCTGTTTCTTGAATACATACTGGCACACAGCAGGCCTGTTAGAGGGATTTAATTAGGAAAAAAAAAAAAGAAGTCACCTTGGAACATCATTCTTGATCATATGTGGCCCTGCCTCAGGTGCCTCCATCTCTGCGGTGCTCTGAGCTCTGTGGGCTCCCCGCCATTATCCCTTGTCCTTTTGCCTCAGCACCAGGAGGATGTCAGAGCTTCTCACAGCAGAGCAGGGTTGGAAGGGGAACACTTACCCCGGAGAATGCTGGGAACATCAGTTTGATGTAAACAGCATATTCAAAGCAGAAGCCAGAGATGTTTAGGATGTTTTAATGTATGTTAATTCCAGGTAAAAAAAAAGATTTACTCATTAAACCAAAAGACCTTGTGTGCTAACCTTTGCTTAATTAACTTAGCTCTAATTATTGAAATGAATAAACACCTAGAATTTGGATTTTTCCACTACTCAGAACTTTCCTAAATTCACCAATCTGGTGAGTTTTTAATAAGGTCTCTGAATGTGACTGGCCTCACAGTCTAAAGAGGAAATGTTGCCTTAGTTACATTAATTTGAATTCAGATTTGAATGCACATCAAAGTTTCTGAGTACTACATTTAATGGTACTCCAGAAATTCACAAACAATATTTACAGAGGAGACAGTTTTCACACTCAAATGAAATCTGTTCAGGAATTGTTATGGCATTTTTCAGGGGATTTTTAAAAAGGCTATTTCTAAGATAACTTTGTTAAACATTACAACAATGTGCTAGTTAATAATGTGTTAGTAACAATCCTTAATTCCTAAAGACATTGTGAGGCCAATTTTATTTAAACTGGGCAATGAGCTTAGAACTGCTTAACCGAAAAAACTTACCATCCTACCACCTCTTACTCAGTTTTTCTAGTTCATTTTTTGGAATAGCTAGAAATAAGCCCACAGGACACAGTGCCACAAAGATTGAGATATCACACTTAATTCCTTACAAAAATGAAGAAAGAGACTAAGAGGTCAAATTGCAAAACCAAACTCGAGAAATAAAAACAAACACCATCAATGAAAACACTTCCAGCAGAAATGTTCTCTTTAAATACAAAAGAAAAAGGAAGAAAAAAAGCATTTGCTAGAAATCAATTTGGATCAGAGTTCATTTCACCTGTGGACTTTGCTGTTTTCATAATAATGTTTTCAGTACCACAGGGTAAATGAACAAAATCCTTAAAAAATAGAACCCAGAGTTGATGGATATCCAGGTTTAAAGAGGAAAAAAAAAAATCAC
This sequence comes from Smutsia gigantea, assembly GCA_032199065.1. Classification (NCBI taxonomy): domain Eukaryota; kingdom Metazoa; phylum Chordata; class Mammalia; order Pholidota; family Manidae; genus Smutsia; species Smutsia gigantea. The sequence continues at coordinate 215,208 of JAVSCE010017571.1, forward strand.
AGTGAATTTGGTGATCACCCAGATTCATTAACTGCTTAATAGTCTTGAATTTTAGTCAAAAGACTTTAGATGTTAAAACAATTATAATTCTGTCTCCACCAATATTTTCATTTTCCAGGCCAGTGAAATGAATGTAAATAATTAAGACCAATGAGAGTCTCCTTTTATAACTTATAACTTCTTAAGTGGGAATTTAGGAAATATCCTCATTTGCAAATAGGATAACATTTTGTGTATATATTTTTAACTCTTTCCTTTGAAACCAAAACATTAAATTGAGCCCTTGTGATTTAAAGAAGAAAAAAGACAAGTTGCCTGATGCATTTAGTGTCCAAAGGAAAGGGAAGAGCTAGCAAGTATCCAGTCTGTTGGTTCCAAGAACTGTCAATTCAGGGGACAAGATTTGTCTTTATCCTGAATTTATCTGGGTTGGATTTTGTAAATATTAATTTGAGAATGACCAGTTTCTATATTTCTCTTGAGGCTATGGAACCAACTTAAATCCCCAGGGAAGCAAATAAAGGTTTGGGGTTTTTTTTTCTGAGTGGTTTGTCTCATATTCTTAGATGAGTTTTTATTTTTAAAATAATAGCTTCTTATTGTAAAAATGAAGAACACTTATAATCCTAAAGATAGTTGCTTAGCAGTTTAGCATATCTTTCTCATCGTTTAATCTCTGCAAAACTTTTCATCTAGCTGAGCTCACTCTGTACATGCAATTTACATGTGGTTCCTTGAACTAAGACACAGCACATTCCAACTCTTATTAAGCACATTTTAAATATTTAAAGGTTACTTAATAATTCACTTTAAGGATGTACCATAATTTAATAAATTATTTGCCTCTGTTGGACATTTATAATGCTTCTAGGTTTTCATTATTATAAATAATACTTTGATGAATGCTATTTAGTCATTAAGCTTTTATGAATTTCAGGTATCTATGAAGGGTATGCCTAGAAGTGGAATTTCCAGGACAAAGGATATGGCAATTTTTGAGGAACTTATTAAGTATTGCTTTCATCATTTCTAATTTGCAGTGTATAAAAGTGTTTCTCTCATGAAACCTTTATAATTAATAATGCTTTTCTAATCTTAACTATATTGTAAGAGAAAATGGTATCTCAAGAATTAAATTTATTTTTTTATTATTTGTAAGGTTGAAAAAGCTTTATCAACTGTTTACAATTTGCATTTCCTTTTATTGTGAATGTCTACTTTCCTTTGCCCATTTATCTACCTGGTTTTACTACTTTTAAAAATGGTTCATACAGTTTTTATATATTAAGGATAGCAACCCATTGTCATATTTGTTGCAAATGTTTTTCAACTGATTTCCTGTTAACTTTGAAGTCATTAAATCTACAGATTTTTTTTTCCCTTTTGGCTTCATTCATTGCTAAATTTAGAAAGGTCATCAAAACACTTGACATATATATACTTAAATTTTCTTCTAAATTTTTTGATGATTTAATTTTTAAATATTAATGCCTTAATTCATATGAACTGCTTTCTTTGCCAAATAATTTTCCCAGCATTGTAGTATGTGTAATATTTCTTTTCCCACTGATAATTGATAATAATTTTATTTAGTTATCTAGGTTAAGATGCCATCCTTGTAGCCATACCTGGTTGTCCTCCCTGTTTCAAACCCTTGTTGTGTAATCTTACAGCTATTCTGCAAAAGATGGAATGACTCTGGGCTTGACGTACTTTGATTAATGTCACATGAATAGAAGGATCCTATGCCAGTCCTGATCTAGGCCTCGAGGTATTGTGGGTTCCCACTTTTCCTCTTGAGCCTCTGTGATCACCAGATAGCCAGGCCCCCAACGAAACACACATGGAATGGAGCTTTCCCAGCTGTGCTGCAGAAGTGCAGTGCTGTGTAAGCAGTCGGCTCAGCCACAGCTGGATGAAGCAGAGATGCCCAACTGTACTCAGCATAAGTCACTGACTTCCCAACCAGTTTACAGATGTGTAAGAAATAAATTCTTATTGTCAACTGCCATAATATTTTAGGGTTATTGGTAGGAGTTTAGCAGGAAGCAAGAAGCAGATATTCCAAACAATGTAAGAATAAAAAAAGAAAAAGAAAGGGATAAGCATATAGAAACCCACATGGAGAAGCAGAGACAGCCAGATATGAAATAGTTACTTGGGATCAAGAAAGGAATCTCCAGTGGTTAAAACCCAAACTCGTTGAAAGTCAAATGCATACTTGTACTGCCACACTCATGGCAGAAATTTATGTGTATGTTTTTTACACACACTTCAAGCTGGATTTAAATACAGGCTGCTCCCACCCGAGAAATAAATAGGAAACACTTTTTAAATTCACCCTTCCCGCAAAAAAAAATTCTTCAATGGAAAATTTATGTTTGAGTTCTCTTGAATATACCTGTTAAAGATTTCTTCTTTTATGTAATGACATACATACACAACAAAGACTTGTAGTCCAAGATTTTGCACAAAGCAGACAACTCAAGTATCCTCTTAATCTCTCACCTTCTGTTGAAATCAACCTGGATGGAATGATCAATTACAAGATCAGCAGGACATATAGGGTTTATTTTCTCTGGATCTCCTCCTAACTTTTTCACAGCATCACGCATTGCAGCAAAGTCAACCACAGCTGGCACACCCCTAAGGAAAGAGAGAAGTAAGCAGAAAATAGGTGTTAAATGTGTAATTGGATTTTCAACTTTTGCCTCCATTGTTAATACTGTCAGTGGAACTGTCTCATCAGTGGAGCTAACAATGGATGACTTAAAAAATGTTCTAAAAGTTTCTAAACCCATTTCCTAAGCAGAAATTACATAGGCAGTAAATGCCATGACTAAGTAGTATCTTTATATGCACTTTTATCACAGCATTAAAGTTAACAATAATAAGGTCTAAATAGAGAAATTATGAGAAAACTGGTACTTTTATTGCCATGACTGTTTCCATTCACATGGTGGACTGAGAAAGATCTGAAGAAGACATATGGATCACAATTTCAACTTTATATACCAAGTTTGAAGGAATGGATGTAATTCAGAAAAGTAGGCTATGAACCAAATTCACATTAGGTGAATCCTTTTTATTATATTAGAGTATAAAATTTGGGTGATCTTCCTCTAGAAAAATGAAATCTGGTCTCTAAAAGGAATAAAATAACATCATTCAAAAATGGAAAAGTAGTGTCTCGAAAAAGAGGCTGTGGCAGGGATCAACATTCCTGGAAATAGCAGGATGGGAGCTAAGGCTTAACAGCAACAGGCCAGGTCTTGTGATACCCATCTCCCCTGAGGGGACCGCACATCAGCGTTGTAAGGACAGCTGTTTGAAACCCGGCTCCTTGGGGACAGGACTGGGGAGAAAAGATTCTGAGATAGCCCTACTCCATGCTATTTCTGTCATCTTCTGTGAGTATACTTGAGACCCGGACCTTCAAGACCAAAGACAATGACCTTTGCCACTGGAAAAGGTGGAGTGACTACACGTCCCAGTTTGCCTGAGACAACTACTTGCTGCCCAGAACAACAGCTCCTTTTCATTTTCAAAGGTGTGTGGATATTGCGCGATAAATTATACAGTCACTGTGGGTTTTTTTATTACTGTTTTTGTTTTTAAAGCTTTCTTGAAAGCACTGAAGAGAGAGAAGTGACAGTTGGCTCACGTAAAGTCCTGCAGGATGACCCGGGCAGGCTTAAATGGCACCTCTATGTTCTTATGCTGCATGACATTCCAATTCAGGATATTTTCAATGTCATTTTTCTTCACCAAAAATTGATCACAGTTCCGAATGGCTGCCTCCAGAAGAACTCTGATAGAAAATGGTAAGCGTCCTAGGAGTAAAGGAGAAGCATAACAAAACAAACAAAAATCAAGAGACACCTTATTAGAAGACCTCTGTAAAGTCAACCTCTATATAAGCTTGATATAAGGCATCAAACTATTCTTCCAACAGGAAAAGAGGATAAATTTAAACTGATTTCAGCAGTTTAAAATATAATGATATTGAATAGGTTTAAGAGACATTCATTTGCTAGATATATCCACTGACAATATATAGAAAATTTCCAGACTAGGCAAAATATTACAGCTATTTCTTTATAAATGGTTTTATATATATATATACATACACACACACACACATAAACACACATATATATGTTTATAAGTGGTTGCCTTGACTTGGATCCCAATAACAGGGTTTCCCTTAAGTCATTATGAAGCAAATTAGTCTAGATATTTACAATATTATGTTAGCCAGTAACATACACACACACACACAAATATTTCTTATGAAAACTAATGTTTAAAAAATGAGAAAATAACCCCTTTACAATTACTGTAATTAAGACCAAAGTATAGTCACGTACGTCTTCTTTTGGAAGTGAAACCCTAAGTACCACATAGTGTGACCATTGGTAACTACGGTTTTTAGGATAAAACAATGGTAATGCATGAGAAAACTATTTTGTTTATTTATAAAAGCCATGTTCCATCCTGATAAATGAAAATATTCAGCAGTATTATCTGGAAAAGATAAGAGTACAGAAGTAGACAAGCACAGGATTTGGAATAAAAAGATTTGTGTTTCTGTCCTCTTCTGCTACCCACAGTTTTTATTTGATCATGTCCTTGACCCTCTCTGGGTCTTCTTATACTTTATAACATGACCTCATAGGACTGTCATTCAGATTAAGCGATATAATGAATATGTACAAACACTCTATATACTGTAAGGTGTTACATGTTACATGTATATAATCATTATTATCCACTTAAAAATGTCAATTTAAGAAAATGTGTGTTTAGGTGTGTGTGTGTTTGTATGTTTAATCCAAGACCACTCAGCAATTCTCTGCTACTCCCTCTTCCAGCTCTACTAAAGGCTAATTAATTAATTATTATGCAAATGAGATTCCAATTGCTGTCAGATCAGTTACATCGTAGAGTCATATGCCCACCATATCTTGAATCCTCCAATTTATTCAAATTGAAGAATTTCTTTTCTGGTTGTGCAGGATCCAAAGGCTCAGCAAGGTGTGCAAATGGATTGTTCATGGTCCCTGATGGCCACGTGTGTCTGAAAAGGAAAGAAAACACCTAATTTATTTTCCCAAAGCTCGACCTCATTTATTCTGGTAAGTGTTTGCCTTCTTTAACAATTATGGTATGCATTCACTTTAAGAAATCACTTATTTTCTCAAAGTAGGGGGAAGGTGGGGTATAAATGAATACAAGAATGATATCCTTAGTAAATAAAATGGATTCCTGTGATGCTGTGAAAGCTAGCATTCACCTCTCAAGAAAGTGTAAAATTCCTGCCTTGTTTTGTCTTAGTTCTACAACTTTTCAACATTCTTTCACTGATAAAATATGGGGAGAAGGGAAATGAAGGCTGTGCTCACAATAAATCTTGAATATATGAAGAGATCTCTGAGTTGGGCTCATGTCTTGCTTGACTGGAGGTAAGAGGTCCACAGCAGGTGACATTATGCAACTGTATAAAACTCGAACTTTGGACGTGAGGACTTCAAAGCAGCTGTTTTCTATGTAAGAGTCTGTGCAGCATTTTAAATAAGCATGTCAACTACAAGTCTTCCTGAATGACTTTTGCATATGGTAATGACAGTGTATTCACATTAGGAAATCATCAGATAAGGTTCACTGTGGTGGCATAAAGGCCCAAACTCCCCAGATAGGTTTGGATGGGACTCTAACCGCAGCTCTGGGCATGACTTCTCATGTATCTTTTTATAAATGATATGCAGTGAACAGGGAAGACACTGTTCCTGGCCTCCACCACACAGATGAAAAGTGATTTCATACAACTTGACTATATAATTCAGAGCAAAACACACTGTGGCAGGAGTCAGAAGACTTGCTTTCAGCTTCTACTCTGTGGGAAACAATCCTTAATCAAGCCACTCCCCCAAGAGCACTAATTTTAAGATAAGAATAGTAACATTTCTCTACTTAATCCAGGGTTTTATGAGTAAATATTTAACATTTTTAGGATGACTGATATGGAAAGATCAGCATATTACTATAAAATGAAAAAGGAAACTGCTGTTTGTGGGGAAAAAGTTACAAGTGGGCATTGCCTCCAGAGACCAGCCCCGTCTTCATTAGGACATAAAAGAGACTGGTTCGTTTAAGAGGGACAGGGGCCTTGAAATTGAGGCTAGGAGGGAGTCTCAGTTTTCACTGTATATGTTTTCATATTATTTGCACTTTTTTTTTGGTACCATTAATGTACAATTACATGAGCAACATTATGGTTACTGGACTCCCCCCATTATCAAGTCCCCACCACATACGGCCATTTTGACAATATTAATTTTTCCTACCCAAGAGCATGGGATGAATTTCCATTTGTTAGTGTCCTCCTTAATTTCTCTTAGGAGTGTCTTGTAGTTTTCAGGGTATAGGTCTTTCATTTCCTTGGTGAGGTTTATTCCTAGGTATTTTATTCTTTTTGATGCAATTGTGAATGGAATTGTTTTCCTGATTTCTCTTTCTGCTAGTTCATCGTTAGTGTATAGGAATGCAACAGATTTCTGTGTATTAATTTGTGTCCTGCAACTTTGCTGAATTCAGATATTAGTTCTAGTAGTTTTGGAGTGGAGTCTTTAGGGATTTTTATGCACAATATCATGTCATCTGCAGATACTGACAGTTTGACTTCTTTCTTACCAATCTGGGTGCCTTTTATTTCTTTGTTTTGTCTGATTGTCGTGGCTAGGACCCTCCAGTACTATGTTGAATAAAAGTGGAGAGAGTGGGTATCCCTGTCTTATTCCCGATCTTAGGTGAAAAGCTTTCGGCTTCTCGCTGCTAAGTATGATGTTGGCTGTGGGTTTGTCATATATGGCCTTTATTATGTTGAGGTACTTGCCCTCTATACCCATTTTGTTAGAGTTTTATCATGAATGGATGTTGAATTTTGTTGAATGCTTTTTGCATCTATGGAGATGATCATGTGGTCTCTGTCCTTCTTTTTGTTGATGTGGTGGATGATGTTGATGGATTTTCGAATGTTGTACTATTCTTGCATCCCTGAGATGAATCCCACTTGATCATGGTGTATAATCTTCTTCATGTATTTTTGAATTTGGTTTGCTAATATTTTGTAGAGTATTTTTGCATCTAGGTTCATCAGGAATATTGGTGTGTAATTTTCTTTTTTCATGGGGTCTTTGCCTGGTTTTGGTATTAGAGTGATGCTGGCTTCATAGAATGAGTTTGGAAGTATTCCCTCCTCTCTGTTTTTTGGTAATCTTTAAGGAGAATGGGTATTATGTCTTCTCTAAATGTCTGATAAAATTCAGCAGTGAATCCATCTAGCCTGAGGGTTTTGTTCTTGGGTAGTTTTTTGATTACCGACTCAATTTTGTTGCTGGTAATTGGTCTGTTTATATTTTCTGTTTCTTCCTTGGTCAGTCTTGGAAGGGTGTATTTTTCTAGAAAGTTGTCCATTTCTTCTAGGTTATCCAGCTTGTTAGCATATAGATTTTCATAGTATTCTCTTATAATTCTTTGTGTTTCTGTGGGGTCCATCATGATTTTTCCTTTCTCATTTCTGATTCTGTTTATGTGCATAGATTCTCTTTTTCTCTTAATAAGGTTGACTAGGGGTTTATCTATTTTGTTTATTTTCTCGAAGAACCCGCTCTTGGTTTCATTGATTTTTTCTATTGTTTTATTCTTCTCAATTTTATTTATTTCTTCTCTGATCTTTATTATGTCCCTCCTTCTGCTGTCTTTGTGACTTGTTTATTCTTCTTTTCCCAGTTTCAATAATTGTGTCTTTAGACTATTCATTTGGGATTGTTCTTCCTTCTTTAAATACGCCTGGATTGCTATATATTTTCCTCTTAGAACTGCCTTTGCTGCGTCCCACAGAAGTTGGGGCATTGTGCTCTTGTTGTCATTTTTCTCCATATATTGCTGATGTCTGTTTTAATTTGGTTATTGATCCATTGATTATTTAGGAGCATGTTGTTAAGCCTCCATGCGTTTAAAAGCCTTTTTGTTTCATTGTACAGTTTATTTCTAGTTTTATACCTTTGTGATCTGAGAGGTTGGTTGATAGAATTTCAGTGTTTTTGAATTTACTGAGGCTCTTTTTGTGGCCTAGTATGTGGTCTATTCTAGAAAATGTTCTATGTGCAGTTGAGAAGAATGTGTATCCTGCTGCTTTTGGGTGTAGAGTTCTGTAGGTGTCTGTTAGGTCCATGTGTTCTAGTGTGTTGTTTAGTGCCTCTGTGTCCTTACTTATTTTCTGTCTGGTTGAACTGTCCTTTGGGGTGAGTGGTGTGTTGAAGTCTCCTAAAATGAATGCATTGTGTTCTATTTCCTCCTATAATTCTGTTAGTATTTATTTCACATATGTCGGTGATCTTGTGTTGGGTGCATAGGTATTTATAATAGTTATATCCTCTTGTTGCACTGCCCCCTTTATCATTATGTAATTTCCTTCTTTACCCGTTACTTTCTTTGTTTTGAAGTCTATTTTGTCTGATACAACTACTGCAACACCTGCTTTTTTCTCCCTATTGTTTGCATGAAATATCTTTTTGCATCCCTTCACTTTTAGTTTGTGTATATCTTTGGGTTTAAGGTGAGTCTCTTGTAAGCAACATATAGATGGGTCTTGCTTTTTTATCCATTCTATTACTCTGTGTCTTTTGATTTGTATATTCAGTCCATTTACATTTAGGGTGATTATCGATAGATATGTACTTATTGCCATTGCAGGCTTTGGATCTGGGGTTACCAAAGATTCAAGGGTAACCTTTTTACTATCTAACTGTCTAACTTTAACTCACATATTATGCTATTATAAACACAGTCTGATGGTTCTTTATTTCTCTCCCTTCTTATTCACCTCCTCCATTCTTTATATGCTAGGTGTTTTATTCTGTACTCTTTTGCGTGCCTCTGACTGTTTTTGTGGAAAGTTGATTTTATTTTTTGCCTTTAGTTAGTATTTGGTTGGTCTGCTTTCTTTGCTGTGATTTTATTTTCTCTAGTGACATCTATTTAGCCTTAGGAGTGCTTCCATCTAGAGCAGTCCCTTTAAGATATCCTGTAGAGGTGGTTTATGGGAGGCAAACTCCTTCAGCTTTTGCTTGTCTGGGAATTGTTTAATCCCTCCTTCAAATTTAAATGATAATCATGCTGGATACAATATTCTTGGTTCGAGGCACTTCTGTTTCATTACATTAAATATATCATGCCATTCTCTTCTGGCCTGTAAGGTTTCTGTTGAGAAGTCTGATGATAGCCTGATGGATTTTCCTTTGTAGGTGATCTTTTTTCTCTCTCTGGCTGCCTTTAATACTCTGTCCTTGTCTTTGATCTTTGCCATTTTAATTATTATATGTCTTGGTGTTGTCCTCCTTGGGTCCCTTGTGTTGGCAGATCTGTGGGGTTCCATGGTCTGAGAGACTATTTCCTTCCACAACTTGGGGAAGTTTTCACCAATTATTTCTTCAAAGACACTTTCTATCCCTTTTTCTCTTTCTTCTTCTTCTCGTACCCCTATAATGTGAATGTTATTCCATTTAGATTGGTTACACAGTTCTCTTAATGTTCTTTAATTCCTAAAGATCCTTTTATCTTTCTCTGCTTCAGCTTCTCTGTATTCCTATTCTCTGATTTCTATTCCATTAACAGTCTCTTGCACCTCATCCAGTCTGCTCTTAAGTCCTTCCATTGATTGTTTCATTTCTGTTATCTCCCTCCTGACTTCATTCCTTAGCTCTTGCATATTTCTCTGCAGGCCCATTAGCATGGTTATGACTTTTATTTTGAATTCTTTTTCTGGAAGATTGGTTATATCTTTCTCGCCAGGCCCTCTCTCTGGCATTGTATGAGTGGTTTTGGACTGGACCAGGTTCTTCTGCCTTTTCTTGGCAATAGAAGTGATCACTGGCAAGTGGTGTGTGTGTCAGCTGGGAGAACAAAGCCCCTTCCTGCTTACTGGTCACCTTGCCCTTCTCTGCTGCCTGTACTGGTTACCCGCACACAGGGAGCAGTCTCTGGGTTAATTCCCTGAGCTTCCTTGGGTGGGGCAGCCTTCGGGATGGCCTAGAGCACTGCTTGGGGTCACAGGCATGCGGCGTATGATGGCCTGTGAGAACGGCACCCCTTCGTGCCTTCCGGACCTTGTTACAGCTTCATCTGTCTGTGCCAGGCAGCTGCGTGCTGACGGCAGCCTCCGGTCTGGTCCAGTTTGCTGTGTACTGGGAGAAGACTTTGTGGTTGCTGTGGGCGGGGCTGCTCCTTGGCTAATCTGCAGCAATGGCGGTTCAGCTGGTTTGCTTGCAGTGCCTTTAGGGGGGAGTAAATGGCAGGCTGCTTATTGCCATGAGGGGCTTCGGAGCTGCATTGCCACCCACGGAGCTGCATTGCCACCCAGGGGGTTAGGGTATCTGAAATTCCTTTAGATTCCCAGTCTCCTTGGCTGAGTGTGCTGGGACGATTTTGTCTATGTGTTAAACCCTTGTCCCTTAAGACTTTTAAAGTGCCTGCTTTTCTTTTGTCCCATGGGAGCCAGCTGTGGGGACCCACTTGCAGTCTCCATCTCGGATTTTACTTTTGTTTCTCTAATATCCAGTACACCATGCAATGTGTGTCAGTGCTCCCAGTGCAGATTAGTAGGGCTGGTTATTTAGCAGTCCTGTGCTTCCACTCCCTCCCCACTCTGATTCTTTTCCTCCCGCCGGTGAGCTGGGGTGGGGGGAGTGCTCGGGTCCTGCTGGGTCATGGCTTTGTATCTTACCCTTTTCATGGGATGCTGAGTTCTCGCAGATGTAGATGTAGCCTGGCTGTTGTACTGTATCTTCTGGTCTCTCTTTTAGGAATAGTTATATTTGCTGTATTTTCTAAATATATATGGTTTGGGGAGGAGATTTCTGCCACCCTACTCATGCCGCCATCTTGAGCGCCTCCTCCTGTTTGCACTTTTAACTGTGTACATAGATTACTTTTTGAAAACTAGTTCAAAGCTTAAAAGAAATAGGTATTTGTACATTTGCTCTGTTCAAAATCCAGTGCTAGGTATTCTGAGGAGAGGCAGCCAACTGAGATGCTGCCTCTGCCTTCCTGGATTTACCAGTGCAGCATGTGCGAGGACAAGCCATACCTGTAAAGGGCACAAATGAATGCAGAGGGAAGAGTGAGTTTGTCCGCCATTGCCTCGCTGGGAGCTGCTCCTTTCCTCTAGTCCCACATGCTTTCTGGGGGATCTACTATTTGATCGGCAAGGGACAAGGTATCTGAACCAGTCTGGGCCAAATGACATGCTGTAGGAATTCTGGAACTGAAGCTAAAGATAGGCTGGCAAGTCACACTAGAATACAGTGTAATCGTGTTTATAGTTTATAAATGTCCTACACCATCTGCATTAGAATTACTCAGGTATCTTTTGTGTTAATAATAGATTCCTGAATCCCACCCCTGAGCTACTGAATCTCAATTGACTGGGGGAGGTGGAAGGGATCACCATCTTTAATCTCCCACGCATTTCTAACACATATTCAGCTTGGGAGTCACTGCTGGACCCTGTGGAGTGCCAGGTGAGGAACTAACGATTCAGGAGGCAGTGAGGTGCTTGGAAGGGGGAGGGAGCCACAACCAAAATGCCTCTGAGGTTCAGGAAGGGCCCTATCCAGTGAGATGGGCTGCACGGGGCCCAGGCAACCTGGGCAGCACATGCCCCTCTAAGGGGGTAGAGGTCACTGGCTCCAGCCAAGGGCTGCCTGCAGGAATGCTGGCCCAGAGTTGACAGATCATCCAACATATCAAGTGAGGCTGACAATCTGCATTTCTACACGAACTCTCTTGATTTATATGTTGGTAACTAAATTTTTCTGGACTACTATGTACTCCTGCACCATCATGGCCAAACCGAACACTCCTGTGCCCCTATTTGACCTGTGTCCCAACATAACCTGGCAGATGTTTTGGACTGGAGGAATGGTAGGGCAACCAGAGAAAAAACTCCGGTAGGAGACTCTGGAAGGGGAGGAGGTGAAAGGTAACCTGAGTGGACAGGACAAGTGGATGGTGATGGCAGAAATTGAAAAGAAGTTGTAGATGGATTAAAAGCTGAAGAGACCAAAGTTACAGAAAATGGCTGCTGAGTGAGTGGGGAGTCATGGAGGGGAGAAGAAATACAGCAGAACTCCATGTGCGGCAAGGTGAAGGACTGCTTTTTGGGAGAGAAGATGCTGCTTTTGTGTTTGAGGGGAGAGTCCATTTAAGATAAGTGCCACACAAATGCAAGTGACTTCTTACTCATCCCCATTACATGGGGAGCCAGTCAGGAGGAAACAGCCTGTAAATACACCATTCAGCAATAAACACACGAGCCTGTCTGCAGAAGGGGAAGTTTACAAATCTGTGGGTTCATAAAATGAGACTAATGATCCCACTGACTACAGTTCTGAAGATGTAAATTGAAAAAGGCAATAATGCTCTTCTCCCTTTGGTTGGTCACCGATACCACTGCCCTAGACTTAACTCTTCCATCCCAAACAGATTTGCAACTGCAACAGGAAAACTGCTGTTTTGCTGGCCTGGAAAATGGATCCAAGAAGAGTGTCTCCACAGAGGCTGTGGGACATTTAAGAGCCTCTGCAGCTGGGGGAGTGGTGGGAAACCCTCGCAGAACTGGGCAGCGTGGATCTTTCACATCTTTAAAAAGCCTTAAGTCTGAATCATCCTTATCTGTATGTCAAGCCCTATAGGGACCAGGTGCTCCCAAAGTTATGATTAAACCAGTCACTAAGTTGTACCCATGTTTGCCATGATGCACTGAGGATAAAATGTGTCAATTTACTTCCGTTACAGACGGCCTGTGCAGAATTTTGGAAGCCTTATACAATTCCTGCTGCTCCCGGCAGCCTACAAAGCAAGGTGGTATTTCAGGACGGAATGATGACCAATATGGCTCTTGTAGAAAATGGCTTGTGTAAAGTGCTCTACCATCTGCCTCCCTTTTTCCTTAGAAACTAGATAATTGTCTAGTTTCACTATATTAATGAAGCAATTTCTACTTGCAGCAATTAGGAGGAATCGGGTACTAATTACTAATCACCAGCACATGCCAAGTGCTTCAGCCCATCTTCTCTAACTCTGGCAACATCTCTGTTAGTTAAAGCATCCCAATTCCCATTTTACAGCTGAGAAACAGCAGCTCAGAGAGATGGAAAACTTGCCTAATGGCAAACATCTAATAAGAGGCAGGGCTGGTTTTTGAACTCTGGCTTTTTCCACCCACCCTGTGTGGCGCCTCTCGCCTCTCGAGGTGCAACAACTCCTATTCTGAAGGTGGTGTGGCTGGAGGTCACCAACCAACCCCCCGAGTTGAAAAAAGCCCGAAGGGACTCATGGGCCTGAGAAAGCCTACAAGATGCAGCTGTGAATACTAGAGTTGCCTTTCCTTCTTCCATTGGTCACCCAGCACATTGGCCTGGGCCCAGCATTGTCACACATCCCAGGCCACTTTACGGAGTCCCAGGTGAGTGGAAAGCAACAGTAGAGTGGTTTGGGAAACAGCCCCTCTGTATAAGCCTGGGAGCTCTGCAAGTCAGAGCTACTCCCAAGGCCTCACTCACAGTGTCACTCTTGTTTCAGATGCCCCGCCAGGAGTTCCCAGCGCCTTAATCCCAAGAGAAAGCCCCAAACATGCCGTGAGGAGGCTGTGAGGGGACTAGTCTTTATCTTGGGAAAGGTGCAGATCCAAAGTGGAATGTAGGCCTCATGAATACTTCCTAGGTCTGCCTTACCCTGGCCAGACCTGTGCTCCATCCCCAAACCTCAGGTCCTAACTACCACAGGGCCTGTGGATTCCACACCTACCCCAAGATCTGGGTCTGTCTAGGAACCAGCCAACCGGCCAGGGAGCCCTGCCTACTTTCACATTCACATAAAGCACAGATACCATTGTTTGAATTCCTTTCTGTTCTTATCCCCCATCTTCCCCTCCTGCTTTGTTCCTGCCTTTTTTTGTTTTATTTAATCCCCATTCAATACTAATAAAAGAGAGGAATGAACAGAGTTGGTGTGGATTTTTTTTGGAGAGGGTGGAGTGTTATCGTATTTTTTTTCTTGTTTGGATGGGGGAAGAGTTAATATACATGGAAATATGTTGGGGTTGCTGCCTTTTCCATTCCACAGAATAAGAAGACACTGCATGGAGACAAAGGAAAAAAGAAGAAAAATGGAAAAGAGAAAAGAAAATTTTTAAAAAAAGGAAACAGTATATTTTAAGTAATGAGGTTGGAGCTCATTCAGAACTTATCCTCCCTAAACACTAGCATGCAGAGTGCTAGGAGAGCTGAACATTTGTCCTTGGCCTCTGAATCACAAAGAACATGCAAAACAATTCTTATACACAAAGAATCCCAAAAGAGACACTTGCACTGTATATGAAACCTTTCACTACCCCTACGTCACATTCTGAAAGTCAAGATAATTATTTGGTTGAGAAACAGTGTCTTTCAAAGCTAACCCATCCTGAAATACCAGCTGGGTGACTTGTGCAATGTCCTGATCCCCAAGGAACACTGTGCATAGAAGAATGGAGGGGAAAGGAGTGCTGAACATGATTTTTAAGGTAAATCACTAGAAGTGCTAAATATTAGGCAAAGGCAGGCAGATCTGGGACACTTAACAAATGAACCATGCTCTCAGTAAAAAGGTGGAGACAGTTTAGAGCTGGGGTTCCTCCCCAACCTGACAGTCCTGCTGCCAAACTGACGTTTGGTCTCAACTTAGGATACCCGCAGGTGACTTGGCACAGCACCTTCATGGTGCATATGCCACATGGCACCAGCCAATCACCACATCCTCACCTCCCAACACCTTGACCTCACATGCTCAGGAGGCAAGGAGATGGAATCAGAGAATGCTGAGCCTCCTGGAGAGAACCTTACAGATCACTTAGCATTTCATTGAAGAAGAAAGCAACTCTGAAAATAAAGTGAGTGACTAGCTGGGGTCACAGGACTTGTGAGTGGTAGAACCATGGAGAAAATACAGCTGAATTTTCCTCAAATGAAATGCAAATTTCCAGCAGGGAAAAAAATGAGTAAAATCCTTCAGAAGTAGAGTTGCAAAAGTACGATTTAGGCATATCACAGTTTGCTGGTGCTTTTGTGAGTTAATTCTGTAATCATTTACTGAATGTTCCATGTGGTTCAAAATTCCAGAGAGATGACTGACAGCTAAACTTTGAGAAAACAACATATGGTTAAGTTTTTATCAACCTGCCCTGGGTGACTGGTTTATTTCAAGAGAGGCATAGGAGTAAAGGCAAATCAGTTTAACAAACATACAATATAAATATCAAACATGCAGTTCCTTACTCAGATTCAACATGAGAAATGTGAGCAAAGACATTAAGTGACATAAGTGAAATAGAAAAAGTTGCAGAATAATATATATATACACTAGAATCTAAGTGGTAGAATCAGGAAGAAAATATAGCCGAATTTAAAAACTTATGTTAAAAAACTTGAAGATTATTAGTATATATCCATTCAAGACTATTAGTATATATTCATTCATGTAAGTGAATACAAAAAGAAAGCTATAGAATAAAGTTAAACTGATTACCTCTAAGTAGATGAAACCATTGAGTGAAGGATGGAGGGGCTTTAAACATGTTATGTTACATACCTCTAAACAGAACCCAAGTTCTTTCCTGTAAGCATGCAATTGTTTATTACTTACTTTTTACACACCTGGGCAGTCATTTTCAATGTGTACATACATATCTACAGAGGGTATTTCATATAAGGAGTAAGAACTATAAAATAAGAGTTCTATAAAATAAAAACTTGGTTATGATTTTTGAAAGGAAGATAGAGCAGTTTATAAAAAGTTCTGTAACTATAATATGCAGTCCTTTCTTTAATAAAGTCTGATCAAGATTTATTTAAAAGTAAATTTGTGACTAGTACTCTTTAGAGAAACACATCTTGCTCCCCAAAATATGTCCTTTGTTATCCACCGAAGTAGTGAAATGGTTCTAAAGAGAATCCATGAATAGTTCATGATTTAACTTTAGATAGGACAGTTCCACACTTTAACAGTCAAACATCAATCCAAGCTGGACTCCTGCCTTATAAACCTCCCTCCCCTACCCTGGCCACCCCCCAATTTCAGCAGGATACCAAACTTGTTACTAGACCATGTCTCCTTAGGTGATAATAACTTTAAAAATATTACACTAAGCAATAGATGCTCATTGTAGAAACATTAGAAAATACAGGTGAGCAAAAGAAGAAATTTAAAGTCATCTTTAATACTGTGGTTTGGAGTTTCATTTAATAAGACTTTTAACTGCACTTGGATTTCCTTAAAAAAATGAATTACGCCTCACATTGTTATTTTCTTTTTTTTTACTCAGCAATAGACTACAAACATCTTTATAGTGCCTTCATGTGATATTTTATACCACTTTTAACTACACCATAAAAATAGCATTCAGATATACAACAATTTACTTAATCCCTTATTATTAAAATATTTAGATTGTTTCCAAGAATTAACATTCAAACAATGCTGCAGTCTTTGGACACACTTCTTTGAGCAGATCCTTAAATCCATTTCCTTAAATTCCTAGCTTTCAGTTCCTAGAAGTAGGACAGCTGGGTGAAAAGATTATCATCTCTCTTATTTGTTACACGTCAGCCGTTGCCTGGGAAAGCCTGCACCAATTTTATGACCCTTCTCTGAGGCAGTGAATGGGGCTGTCTAAATCAGGCAACATACTTAATTTTTACCTTTGCCACACTGAGAGATGAAAAGTTAATCTTTGGCATTTTTGTCACTGCTAGTGAAGGTGAAATACTTTTCCATCTGTCTATTAGACATCTGAATTTCTTCTCTTGTAAACTGCCAGACAGGCCAAACTGAGTGACACTAAAATGGCCTCTGGTGACCAAATGTTCTCATGTCTGAGAGGACTTGCCTGAGCTATTAATGTAGATGAGACTCAGCTCTATCACCCTGGAGAGGAAAGGACTGACCTTGGCCTCCATCTGATTTTGAGACTTGCAATCCACAAGATTTCCCTTTATATAATGGGAGCCCTCACAGCTGATGGAAGCCCTAAAACCTAATGCACAGTTTGACCCCATGCTTGGCTACACTGTGAACCTACTTGTTTATAGCAAGGTAAGCAGCTGATTAGCTTAAATCATGGGCAAAATCCCCTTCTGGGTCAGTGAGCTTTCCTGTCTGTAACCCAGCCTGAACTTCCAAGCCCAGGCAGTAATCTTACAAATGGGTTTCTTGAGGGCATATGGGCACTGCTAACCCATCACTCTGCCTGGAAGACCACCTCAGACCATACACCCCACAGACAGTGGTGCATCACGTGATGATGCTTATTACACAGCATAGTTGACTAACCTTTGGCTAAATGCCAATGATCAGGTCAAATTAAGATTCACCTGTTGGTGTCTCTTTCCAGGCTTTGGAGTATACAAATCCAAGATTTAGCTGCATCTGCTGTCAAAGTTGAATACTCTTAGGTGGTTTTATGATAGAGAAAGAGGCATAGATATGATCGGGCCCTACAACCAACCACACAATTTGCACACACTGGAAGGAAGGCACAGAGGAGACCCCTGACCCTGAGCGGCAGAACTCTTGTCAGTAATGGGGTAGGGAGCATAGAGTTGTTTCTTTGTTTTTGTTTTTGTCTTTTTGGGTGGGGAGTGTGCATATCAGTCTCCAGGACAGCTTGTTTGCTATGAAAGAGCTTTCAAGTGCTGTGCTGTGAATCACCGCTTTATGGTCTCAAGCACAGACAGCACATCCGTGATTGCTTATTTAGGATGTCTAAAAACAAACAAGAGCAGATTCTTTAAGTCAGTACAAACAACAGAGATTTCTTCTCTATTTCACATGGCTTACCACCTCTCTTCTCACTTTCTTAAATATAGCCAACCTGAATTTTCACGGCTTCCAGCTCCAAAGGTAAAGTAGTGTCACTGCATCTCTATAGAGTTTTCTTCTGTTCACTGTAAAGGTCAGCTATGTTCTACTTTTTTCTGTTTAAAAAGAAACACATTGGTCCTACTCCCAAACTCTTGTGTATCTAAACATCATGCTACTTGGAAACAACTTTCTGTCAAAAGGGAGACCCAAGGATGTCCATGTAAGCAGAAACAAGATGGAGGGGAGAACCACGCAAGCCGGCGGGCTCCTGTGGCTTGTCAGCTTGGTTCTTTCATAGAGCAGAGAGCTACAAATATTAGTTCTTTGCTTTACTGATGAAGATGTCTCTGGGAAACTGGAATAACTAAATTATCTCTGAATTTTCCTAGAGACCAGCTCACCTCTTTCATCCTCTTAGCTGTTCATAAAAGTAATTTAAAACACACACACACACACCTCTTAAACATGATACTTGTCACCAAAAGAATTTTGAAGGAGAAGCCATAAGAGCAGTTGTCTGTTTCAGGAGAGAATGAAATAAAATTAAGAAGAGTAGTGCAGAAGGAAGGTCTGACACATTTTTTTTGAGCATTAGTTAAATTCAAGATGCACTTATAAAACAAGACTCTGCCTTCTGTCAGAAAGCTTTGCCATCACACAATAACATCTCTTTTTTGCTAAATTTTTGTTATCAGTCTCTTTTCACTTATTCTTCTGTCTCATCCTGGACAACAGACCAGAATGCTCTAAATACATTCCCAGATTTTTTAAAGCATTTGTAACACTTTTAAAATGATTCAGTTCGTTTTGAATACTTTTCTATGCCTCAGTTTCCCAATCTGTAACATAAGGTCAGTCAGTGATCTAAGAAGTCCCTCTGACAGTCCTCATGGGTCAGTGGCCTCTGGGGTGATCTGCAGTGCCACACCTGAGCAGTTCCATACCTGGATGGCTTCCTTTCAGTGGCCCATAAAGTATATACACTCGTCTAGGCTACTTTCAGAATCTTTATTCATTCAAAGCATACATGTTAATTGTCTAGTATGTGCTGGGAACTGTTTCAGGCACTGGGGATACAGCCGGGAACAAAACTGTCAAAGTCCCTGCCCTCATGTTACTTCCATGAGGACAGAGTGAGACAATGAAGGGAGACTAAACCAATAAATATACAAACAGAATGGCAGATGGTGACAGACTCTGGATAAAGCAGGATGAAGACGGTAGGCAGGGTGGGGCCTGTGGGGGCCATGAAGGTATCAGAAGATCAAGGATATGACATGGAGCCACTTGAGCAAAGCCTTGAAGGAAGTGAGTGAGGGACAAGCTATGTGTGATCTGGAGAAGGCATGAAGTCTCGTACAAAGGCCCTGAGGTAGGACTGAAGAAGCTGAGGAGGCCAGAGCAGGGTAAGAGGGCAGAAAAGGAGGCGATGACATGGGGAGGCAGCAGAGTCAGTCACTACAGGGGCTCTGTCTAAGGACAAAACTTCAAAGTGCTCTCCCTAGTTTATACTTTAAGCTGTAGATTTCCAGCATTGGAATTTGTTAAAGTTTGACAAGAATTTAACTTGTAATGTCTAAATATTAGATTGCATTTAAAAAGTGGCTACTTCCTGAAATCTAATCCCTCTGTTTCCCTGAACTTCATTATTAAGTAACACTGGAAATTTTTAGGATGTATCATAAAAATGATCATGAGTCACTTGGCAGATGTGCACATTCACAGCCAGAGGCAATGGTCAGGACTGGGGGGCCCCTGGGCCATGGCCACTGCATTGTCTGACCAAGCGGCTCCCAGTTCTAGGCTCCCTGAAGACAGCACAGCATAGGCAATTCCCAAAGAACAGCTCACCCAACACATCGTTTAAGGTTATTGTAAATTAACTGCAGTAGCACAAACTCATAAGAGGTAGTTATTTTTATTTTCTGCTATCACTTGGGCTAATATAAGCAGAGTGTTCCAAAAAGTCTTATTTCAGAATTTATAATTCCAGAGATGCACTGAGGAAAGAACAGTCATCGTGGGGTCATGAAACATTTGGCCAGAAAGTAAAGGAAGAAGTGGGCCAGGGCACCTCAGAACTAGACATCCTGACCCAGCCCTTGGCTCCTGACCTCACCCTCTCATCAAGGTCAGTCATCATCCTCTTTTGAGAATGTGGGTGCCCTACCCTGCAGCAAGCCACAGTCACTAGTGGGGCTTCAAAATGACATTGCAGAGACCCGACCAAGTCCTACTGCAGGTAAGTCTTAGGAGCAGGCAACTATTTTTAAAAAGCATTATAGAGCAGGCCTCAATAATGTCCATTCTTAAGAAAGTGCATGATTTCCTCAAGCTTCTGAACTCATTTCATAGATCACTGGTAATGAGTTTTCTAAATGAAATTTTATGAGTTAGAAAGAAAGAGTGTCACCATAAAAGGCTGGGTGTCAGGCTGCCAGGGGTCTCATAGGGCAGCATTTATTTCTATGAATTCACCAAGTTTTTGAGGTTACCTACCTGCATCTACCTTAGAACTGCTTGGACTCAAGAATGATGACCCAAACTAGTACATTTCCCAGAAGCTCAATGTATTTACCCATATTCACTGATTTTCAAGAAGAAAGGTAACTGCCAGGAGGACCTGATGTTCCCATTTCCTGACCAGCATGTTCTTTGCCCATCACAGTACAGAGATGTGGTTAGGCGCTGGAAATCTAAAGCCAGACTGCAGGTGTATTGAGAGCAGACACTAGAACTCCTACTCAAGCCCAGCTCTTGAGCAACTATGCTCTAGGTCCACCTCAGTGGTCCACACAGTGGCATGGCCTCTATAAGCAACTGCCATTCCACTGGGTCAAAGCTGTGACACATAATAGGGCAACACTAGACACATCTAGTACCTAGGCTTCTCTGGATCTGCAGTCTCAGAGAACCGATCAACACAGATTCATTCACACATTTGATGTTTATGGAACACTGGGATAAAGGGATAAAAGTTGCCATCGCTCCTCAGTTACATATAGACTGAGGTATAGGCAATACCCTGCAGTCCATGCTGCAGCTGCAGTGGATGGAGAGAGCTAAAGAAGCCTCGAGAGAGAGTACATAATCTGGGGTGGGGGTGGGGGCGTCAGGAAGGCCTTCAAGGACAGGAAACACCATGCCCGTGCCTTCCAGAACTACCAGAGGGAGTCAGTTAAATAATACTTTGGGCAAAGAAAACAGCATATGTAAAGGCACAGAAGGGTGGTCCCATGGGAGTCATGTGGATGTTCCATGTGGGTTAAATGCAGGGTGCAGGTGGGGCATGGCTAAGAGGAGATGAACAGGGAGGGGTAGGGGTTATGTCCTGAGGGACATCACAGAAAGGTTTGGATTTACCTGGAGACAAGGAGGCACCACTAAAAGATTCTAAACTGGACTCTTCAAGACCTGATTTGATTTCTAGAGATCACTCTGATAGTGGGGGGGACTGACTCGGGGGAAGGATGTTAGACTGGTGTCAGGGAGACAGGTACAGTGCTATTATGTCATCAGGTCAGAAAAAAAGGACAGAGACAGTAGATCCCAGGGAGAGTTAAGAAAGCAGAATGGACTGAGAGTGAGTGATGAAGAAAGAGAAGTCTAGGATAGCTCCTACACTCGTCATTTAGGCAAACTAGCAGAGCCAGTGATGGGAACTAGGACGCTGGTTTTAGATAGGGTGAATTTGGGATGAAGATGTCCAGCAGGCAGCTGCTTACGTGGCCCTACAGCTCAAGAGATCTGGATTGGGAGAGAGGTTTGGAAGAAGAGCATCAATGTGCAGGCATTATGCTGTAGTGCTACATCATTCCATAAGCACCTTCACCTGGTGACATGTGCTGAGTACCTCTGGGGTACCAGGCACCTCACCCATATTATCTAATGTGGTCCCTTAGCAACTCTTTGGGAAAGGCATCACCACCCCTTTTTACAGATGAGAAGACTAAGGATCAGGGGTTAAGTAGCTGGTCAAGGTCTCATGGCTGGTAAGTGGCCAAGCTGGGAGGCAAACCCAGGCCCCCTTATGCCAGGATTGACTCTCTTACGCCATGCTGCCTCCCAACAGGCTGCATAAGTGATAGCATTTTATAGTTACTCCTCATACAGACCCCCAAGTTAACCAAACAGACTGAAAAAAAAAACATTAAATCTCACTTCAAACTCTATGTGAAGACTGGAGAGTCAACCTCTGTTTCCCCTAAAATATCCTTGACTTTGGCAAATCTGTATCATGATGATAACTTTTAAAGGGTGTGTTAATATCAATGACCCATCATCAGGCATCACCAGCACTTAAGATGCAGCTGATTGCTTATCTGAGCAAATAAGGGTTTCATGAAAGAGACGGTCCTTAAAACCAGTCCTGAAGCTGACTGGTTCTATTAGCTTATCCCACCACTCTTAGAGCCAAAGCCCAGGCAAGTCACAGTATCCAAAGATGGGCTTGCCCAGAGTTCCCCGTAGGTCAAGAAAAGAGAGAGAGCACCACACCAGCAAATGTGCACGGCAGCCTGGCTAGTTCATCAGGAAGTGGGTTAATTTTTACAACAAAGAGTAAAGCAGAACATGCAGAAGCTGAGACATGACTGGTCCAGAGGTGGTAGTTCTGTGGCATTACAGGATACATATTTACCTCAAGCACCTGGTCTCTCCCAAAGACATAATGCTTAGTAAGATAATTTCCTGTCTTTGCATTTTCAAAACATATAATCCCAGAGCCCTGTGGTTTCCAATTCACACTTAAAATCAGACTCTGCCACTTTCTGTTCTGTATCTCTAAACTTCAATTTACTTATTTGCAGGTTTAAGGTAACAATACCTGCACTGCCCCACACTGTGATCATTAAACAAGGTAACAGATGAAAGCACAATGTGACAATGATATTACTGACTTCTGGGGCATGCAGGCCTTAAACGTAGCCTGTTTATTTTACTGATTATTTAAATCTACATTTTAAAACACAATGGGTATTCTAAAATGTGGTCAGAGTCACTTATCTATTCAGAGAAAAAGCATTCTAAAATCAGGTAAGACCTAAGGGCTCCAGACATATATGTGAAAAAATTAGCAACACACCATAAAGAAAGACATTTTCTTTAAAAAAATTGTCTTTTTACATTGGATCAAATTGAAGATTCTTTTCTAAATTGGAATATAGTTGATATACAATAGTATATTGGTTTCAGATATACAACATAGTAACTCGATAATTACATGCATTATAAACGCTCACCATGGTAAGCGTAGTTACCTCGTTACCATACCAAGATAATATAATATTGGTTATATTCTCTATGATACATCCATTCCTATTACTCATTTATTTTATAATGTGAAGTGTGTACTTGAAATTGAAGATTCTTTTCATCACAATTTTTTAAAGTCCTTGTGGGTGAGGTAAAACATTCTTGGTCCTAGGCTGTGTCTGAATATTTTCCTTTTAATGTGATGCATTTCTTTTTTGTTGTTATAATTCCTTTTTACTTTTTTAATTTTATCAGATGTACATCACAGTGGTTCAACAGTCCCCCTCCCCACCACCCTGACCCACTCCCCTCCCACTTGGTAACCACTAGTCACTTCTCAGTGTCTATGAGTCTAAGTGATGCATTTCTTTTATAATAAAAAATGTTCTCCCGTGACTTTAATCAATTGAAATTAATTTAGCATATATTTCTGAACATCTTCTCTGCATTAAGCAGTGCTAAATACCACTGGAGGAAGGGAGATAAGGAGAACACTCCTCATTTTATGCAAAGAGCACTATCTAACAAGGACACTACGATAAGCACACAAGTAACTATAGATGATAAGGGTCACAGGAGAGAGACAGCCGTAACTAGAGGACTGAGAAAGGCTTTACAGAGGAGTACTGGGAGAAGGCAAAAGGGAAGACCATTTAGATTCCAAGGCCAAGGGAAGAGCAAATACAGAAGCAGTGAAGCAGAATGACACAGCAAGTGATCAAGGACCGCTCAGTAGTTCCCTCCAGCTGACAGTAGGGGAATATAAAGATTTTTGGCTACAGCAGTTAGTATCTGCTCGTGACTAAAAAGATACAACAAAGAACAATTTCTTGTTAATTTATATGGTTGAAAATGAAGATGGTAACTTCTGGAAGAGGGGAAAAAAGAAGGGAATTTGGGGAAAGATATAGATGAAACAAGATTGGCCAAATGTTAATGTTTGAGATTGTTGAAGCTGTGGACTTATACTCTCCACTTCTTTTGTATTTCTGAGATTTCCCATTAAAAAGAGCTAAAAAAGAAATGAATGCCATTGATCCAGGGAGATGGTCAGCTGCTGGCTTCTCAGATAATGGTGCTAATTCTATGAAGAACTTTCTAACCTCTAGGTCAACTGGAGGGAGAGGGCTGAGGCTGGGGCCTCCACCACAGAGAAGTAAATGATGCACAGTGTGACTACGTCAGCATGAACCACTGGCTCATACTTGCTTCTCCTTCTTGCTGGGACAAAGTGGGTAGCAGGGGCCTGCTGCTAGCCTGCTGCCAGGCTAAGGAGTTTGCTTTATATTAAAGTACAAATAAAATGCACCCTGTCTCTGACAGTACCAACAGTGCGCTGGTAAATGTTTAACAACTTGCTCTCCAGTGAGGCGAAAAGCCCTGACTTAACAGTATTCGCTGATTTCATGGTCCCATAGTGACTCACTTCAAGCTGAAAAAATGCGATGCCACTGAACATGGTGTTGAGAAGAGATGTGCACAAATGCTAGTGCAGACCAGCTCCAGTGAAACACCGGCCCCTGGGACATCAACAGCCCAACCTCTCTTTTAAAGACGAAGACACTGAGGCCCAGAGAGAGAAAGTTCCTTGCCCAAGGCTCACCCAATGAATGGAACCAGGCTGGTGCTCATTTCCCTGTACAGAGTCTGCCTGCCTCACAGGGACTTACTTCCTCTGTAAAAGGAAGAGTGGAGGAAGAAAGGCAAAGGAGTTTCTTTGCCAGGCACATGGTAATAAATGTTGGTTTTATCATTATCTTCAGTTTGTGAAGCACACATCTGGTAGGAGGACTGTTCTTCACATAGAGCCATGTTTCATGTGAACACTCAGACAGTGGACTGTCTGAATTAACAAGTAGTCGTATCCACTCCCAGACTGTAAGCTCCAGAAAGACAGGGACTACATCTGTTTGTGCTTATACCTTCTGCAGTGTCCAGTAAAGAGCTGCGTACTTGGCAGGTAGGTAGTCAATAAATGTCTACTGAAGGGAATGAAGGAATGAGACCCCACCATCAAAGTTGTTTCACACCAAGAATACAGCAGGCGTTCAGAGGTTAGACCCCACTCCCTTCTCCCATCTGTGGACAGTGCAACAACAGAGGCAACATGCTTATGTGCTTGCGACACTTCCAGAGAATCAGCTGCAGTGTCTGAGCTGCTTCATCAGAGCAGAGAGGCTCTATGGATGGAGGAACAAAAAGGGAAAGAGAAAATTATTTTCTTTAGTGTATATATGTATGTAATTTAATCTGGAACTTGTT